>VDFB02089305.1:0-43549 GCA_007258455.2 Sequoia sempervirens | reverse complement strand
TGGGTTGGTATTTTCTTGAGGTGCTCTAGGAAGTTATAATCGAATTTGGAAGATAATGTGGATTGATCCCCTTGAAGGGTGGGTCTACCCCTACACATAGTTACTGCACATTCAAGATTCTTTTTTAGAGGGTTTATGGTAGATACATTAGGAAATTTGTCCCCTATACGAGCTATGGTGTAATCATAAGACATGATAGTATAATTGGCTCCTTTAGGATTATTATTTGTATTTGAGGACTCACCTTTTCTTTGATTAGGGATAGGATTCTTGAATATCTTGAGATCATAATTTGTTGAAGTTTGATTGTCTACACTAACATCACCTTGAGCTATAAGATATTGTATAATACTTTTTATTTAATAGCAATCAAAAGTCTTATGTACTTTGATCCTATGGCACTCACAATATTCATTTTATTTATACCATGGAGGTTTAATTTTGGGTTCTTTATTTCTCACTTTTGGTAAGGTGATAAGTTTAGCTTGGATTATTTTTTCAATATAGATTGAAACTATTCCCCTAAAGGAGTGAATTACCTTTTAGGAGCATTATTTTCCTATGTGGTCTTCTACCATCTTGATTGATTTGAGGGTTGTTTGTTGCAAATTGTAGGGTAGGTTGAACATTTTTAACTATTTTTGCATCTATCACACCGTCATTGACAATGTTCTTGTTTTTTGTCCAAATTCTTGGATAGTCTTTAGATGTTGAAGGGTTATCCTTATGATATTTAGAAAATTTCACAAGATCATAATCAATGAGAGATATTTAAATTCCCATTCTCTTTTTAGTGATCTTATAAAAGGTACTAGCACATTGAATTCTTAGGTAAAAAGGAAATTTATTATTTAGATTTTGGGTGAAAACATGAACAAGAGGCTTTTTAGGAATAAAATAAGGGAATTTTCTTTCCATATTTCTCCACCTTTCTATAAAGGACACAAAAGATTCACCCTCATTTTTTTTCATTACATAGATCATTCATGGAGAATTCATGCTCAGTATTATATGGAAAATGTGTAACGAGTTTGGTTGCCAATTTGTGAAAGGTCTTGATCCCATGAGGTAAATATGGAAACCAATAAATAGCCTAATATCCTAGGATTCTAAGAAAGAGGCACTTTAGATAGGTATCATTATATGGAACCTCTAGATAAGCTATGTAAAATTCCCTTATGTGTTCTCTTGGATCACATTTTCCTTTGTATTTGTTAAATCAAGGCATTTCAAAGTTTGAGAAAAATGTATCATGTTTAAAGACTTGTTAAAAGGATAGGAGCATATGTCTTCCAATGTATAGCTCTTCTTAGTGTTATTTTTTCCTATTTTCCATTTTTTCCATCTTGTTTTGGAGCTCTTGAATTTCTTGATCTAAGTCATTTGTAGATGTTGATAGGGGTACATTGATGTTGATAGGGGTGCACTTGTAGAAATGTAATATTGTTGAGGTTGACTTAAGGGAATGTAATGTTGCCGAGGTTGTCTTAGAGGAATGTAATGTTGTTGGGGTTGACTTGATGAAAAATAATATTGTTGAGGTTGACTTAGTGGAATGTAATGTTGTTGACGTTGAGTTGGTGAAATGGGAATATATTGCATATTTGAGATACCCATGTTTAAATAAGACCTAGAAAATATAGTTGATTGTTGATGTGCAAATTGATTTTGTGGTGTCTCTTGATATATTTTCTATTTAAATTTTCATGTATTAGATGGAGGTGGAGGCGAGAATTTGAAAGTAGAAGCCACCTTTTGCGATGATGTTTAAATTGGATTAGGTTGACTTATTTTTGTCCACATGTTAGGTGCGGTGAGATATACATCCTTGATAATATTTATGGGTATTTTAGCACCTTTTTGAGCCAACACTTGAAGGTAGTGATCAATATTTTTATCAAATAGCATTTGCATAATTTCCATTGCTCTAGGGTGTTGCTCAAATTCTAGAAGATCCTCGGGTGTGGGTCCTTGACCATCCTCCATATAAGTCTTAAAGGTTCATAATAAGGGAAGGGTAGATTTGAAGATGTTCATTGCTCATGTTGATCCATGACCATGCTTATTCTTGTTTGAATTCTTGAATCTCCTTGATGGGATATGAGGATTTTCTTATATTGAGATCTTGTAATTGACATATGTACTATAAGAATAGAGATAAAATAAGCTTTTCAACAATTTTGATGCTTTTTTCTCAAAACCAAAATAGAAAAAAGATAATTTGTATCTCTAAATGATAATAGTGATAGCAATAGGTAAGATGGTAGGTCTCACTTGAACTAGACTTATGAGTCCAAGTAAGATGATTAAGATTGATATTAATAAATTCCACTTAAATTAGACTTGTGAGTCCAAGAAAACTTGATATGATATGATAAAGATAAAAGATATGAGATCCAATTTGAACTTTGATAAATTTTGACAAAGATAAGACAAGATACAAAAAAGGTTGTTCACTCCTCAAATAGTATCAAGGATAATACGACAATGGTAATACAATATTTTTTTGATAGTTTGATATTTTACCTTTGATTTTTGGTTTATTTTGGAATTCTTTTATTTTTAATTTTTTGCAATTTTTTCAAATATTAGAAACACATAAAGATATAATGAAAAAGACAATGTCCTAGGCTTAATTTTGAATAGATATCCCCCTTTCAGTTTTAAGTGGAGATGGTGATCTAAAAAATCAAACATGTATGACACATTAACAAGCCTACTCAAGTGGGTATGGTCAATAAGTTTTGACTAGGCTTTAAAATCTCAACTAGGGGTATCCTCGAGATATACCAAAAGGGTACATGAGGCTTAATTCGTAGATGAAAGGGAATAATTCAAAACAATTTGGAGGAGAGGGTAACCCATTCTCCACCTTCACTTTTCTAAGGTATAAAGTTCTTAGAGGCTTAGCCTAGATTAAAAATATTCCACTTCTAAGAAGAATGTATTTTGATTCACCCCCCACTATTTATACTCCATCTAAACATGGGAGTTAAGGTCATCCACTAGAGAGATTGCTTTTGTAGGAAAGCCCCCTAAAAAGAAAAAAAAAGATCACTTATTTTTTATCCTCAAGGTCATTGTTGGGCACAAGAGGAGAGCATGAAGTGGATCTTGGGGATTAAAAGAGATTTATTTTAAAGCCCAAATCCAAATGTGAGATTAATTTTATCCCAATTTCCAATGTGAACGAGACACACTAAGCAAGATTGATTAAAGAAAAGAAAATAATGTAAATATTAATAACCTTTCAAGTTGAAAGAGATAGAGTCATTAGAATAAATGAACTTGAATTCCAATGCTAAACTTGAGATGATAATTTGATCCAATGTAAAGATCTCCAAACTAAATTTTGTAACCCTTTGATTTTTCAATCTCTACACACAAAGACCAAGAAACAATCCAAATAATGATGATATGAGTCTAATTTTTTTAACTATGGCCTCCTAAGATGATCCATAACCAAATAATGATGATCTAAACTCTTTTTTTTTATTGAAGCATATTGAAATCATCCATAACCTTCAATAAAAAAATTTTAGAAAGAATTTTCGTCATTTGAAAGATATGATGAAATCTTTGAAATCTTAGGGTTTTTTCTTCAACCTAAAAAAGTTAGCTCCAAAAAAATTCTACATAAAGAGCTAAAAATAAGAAATATAGGGTTATCAAAACCTTTTAAAAAATAAAGATCGAATAGGGATGTAGGTCCCATAGGGCATGCCAAAATGTGAATGATGAAAATGTGAGTAACAAAATAATGATGATTAAAAACTCACACTCTCACAATCATGCAATGAAGTTTAACATCTTGGCTCAAAATATATAATTTAGATAAAAAGAAAAGTCATCATAGCTAAGATCTTGATTTTATCCATTTTTGGTTACTATTCAAAGTAACAAACTATGAAATGAAAATAATAATATAATGCAATGATAAAGGTAAAAATGCTCAAAGATAAATGATACCTATGCTTGACAATGATAAAATAATTGATAATGCTTGAATGCTTGAATTATTGATAGTGCTAAAAGTGTTATGGGGTTTGGATGAAATGAAAGATTATTATTTATATAATTCATTTGATATTTGATCAATTGTGGAGATTAATTAGAAAAATCAATGGATAGGAAAATTCAAGATATGGTAAGATCAATATTTGAATTTTGATGGAGGGAAAGTTAGCATAATTAAATAAATAAATTTATTTAATTCAAAATTATAGTTAGAGAAATAAATACATACTAATTCATTTATTTTAAAATATTTTTTTGAATAAAATCAACAAAATTTTACTAAATTAGAGAAAATCAACAATACAATCCAAGAAAAGGAGATTATCTAGCAGGGGCCCTGCAAGCCCACCATGAAAAATGAGATCCTCACCACCTACAAACAACCCAACCAAACCCTCAACACCACCTCTCAATGCTCTTGAATATCTTCCTGATCTAACAACCTCAACTTTTGGGAAGAAATCACAAGAATATTCTCCCATCCCTCAACTCTTAAATAACCACTAAGCTCAGAGGCCCATTTTTCCAAATAATCTGCAACCTTATTCTACTCTTGTGGGATATGGATAAAGGAAACCCAATCTAAGGAATTTCTTAGGTGATGAATTTGTTGAACCACCTATTCTAGCTTCCAATTCACACCCTCCAAACTTCACTTGTTCAACATAGATACCAAAATTCTTGAGTCCAACTCACAAATGACCTTGTGCCACCCTATAGCACACCCTTTTTCTAGTACAATAAGGATATCAAGGGCCTCCATAAACCCTTTTCCACTCTCGCGGTATATGGACAAAGGAAATCCAATCCAAGGAATTTCTTAGGCAATGAATCTACTAAACCAACGATTCCAAATTCCAATTCACACCCTCCAAACTTCACTTATTCAACATAGATATCAAAATTTGCGAGATTGACTCATAGATGACCTTGTGCCACCCTAGAGAACACCCTTTTTCTAGTGAAATAAGGATATCAAGGGCCTCCATAAATTTATTAGTCTCAACTCCCTAAAAGATTGAGAAGAAAAAGAGTGCCTCCCCAAAACTATCTCTACCCACTCCTCCAACCCTAACATATCCAAGATTACCTTCAAAGGAGCCATCCATGTTAATCTTCAAGATCCCACCTAGAGGTGGTCTCCAACTACCATCCCACTATATTTCTTGCTAAGAGGCCTCCCCTCTCTAGGGTTATCTTTCTTAGAACCATTGCCATCTAACCCAAACCTTAGCATCAACTCCCTCTCCCCAACATTCGGAGAGGTAGCCACATCACACTTAGCTCAAATAGTTTCTTCAATCATCCCAAAAATCCTTTTCCAAACTTGCTAAGTCAATAATCTCCCTCATTGAAAAATACTACAATTCCTCTCCAACCAAATTTTCCAAAGGATACATGAGGGCCCTAGATCCCAAGCCATTTGGAGGAAGAATGTATTAGTAACAGGGCACCCCAAAGACCTCAAAAATTCAACAAGAAATGAAGAATGTTTACATGTTCGTCTCTAGATTTCTGACCAAAGGTGTTAGATAGTCTTAGAATAAGTGCACTGGAACAAGAAATGAGGTGAAGATTCCTCACTACTGCCACTAAAATAAAAAAATAGATGGACCTTAAAAAACCCCTCTTTTGAAGATTTCCCCATGTGAAACACTTGTCTCAAGCAACTAACCAAAGGAAGAAGTTACATTTAGGCCACACAAACTTATTCCAAACATATTTCCACTAGGTGACTTCTCCATATTTTTTCCTATCCAACTCTTAATATCCCATAGCCATTGAGTAGACACCTGAGGGTTATGACTCCAAGCCAAAATTTTAGAAGAAAATATGTAATTTAAATTAATTATTTTAATATATTTAAAAGACGAGTGTTAGCTAATTTTTGAAAATTATTTAATTATAGAGGACCAAAGATAAATTTAATTTAATTTTAATTAATGTTGGATGGAAAATGATAAGAGATGAATTAATTATTTAATTAATATAGACATGATAAAAAGATTAAGATAATTGAATAATTAAAAATGATATAGTTATTATGGACGAAAAGAGGAAAATGTTTGTTTAATTGAATAATATAAGAAATGACAAGATGGAAATGCATTAGTCATTTTTTGGTGTCTACACCATGTAGATTGAAGATGGTGTCTAGGAAGTATTATGCTACCATTATTGCAATATGAGAGTGGGGCAACGAAAAAATGACTTGACTTAGTTAGGTGGTCCACAATCACCAAAACAATTTTCTTATCCCAAAACTTAAGAAGCTTTACCATGAAATCCATGGAATTATCCACCCATTTCATGTCTAGAATAGGAAGTGGTTGTAAATATCTTAGATTTTTGAATGTTGCACCCAAGTTACACAAACAAACATCAAATTTTATGTTTTTTTATAACTTTATTGAGTTCATCCCAAAAGAAATTTTATTTAATGCACTCACAAGTCTTCAAAAATATAGAGTGACCTATTTTTATGGGTGAGTGGAGCTCAATGAGTAGCTACTACTTGAGTTGGGAGTTGTGTCACAAGTAAATTCTATCACAACACTTCAAAACTTAACCTTGGCATGTAAATCCTTGCCTTGATTGTGGATATGCTTCCAAATACTAGATAATATCTTGATGTTTTGGATTTTCCTCCTATTTGATATGAACCTTATCAATCGAATTTAGGACCAAAATTGAAAGGGAAAACAAACCCATATTTTTTAAATTTATGGTAAGTGCATTGACCACTACATTCTCTTTTCCCTTTTTATACACTATTTTATTATCACACCCCAACATTGTTGTGATCATAAGAAATATTTGAGGCTATTATGATCTATAATCAATGATCTAAGAGATACGAAAACCATTGTTGAACATCATACAAGTTAGCCATCATCTCATTTTCATAGGTCAATCTAGTTAAAGTCTTCTTAGTCAATTACTTGTTGGTCAAATCCAATAGTCAACCATATTATCACATTCCTATCTAGAAGAAATCATATTCTAGAATAAACATTTTCACAATGTTAAATATTACCAAAATTAGGATGAAACCATTATAAAATATTTACATATAAAATAAGCTTGTTAAAAAATTATTAAAAATACTAAACTTATCTTATATAATATAAACTAGCACTTGTACCTAAAGGAGGTTCAAGGATTACACCTATAGAAAACTATATGTATGTTAATATGTTAGAGAGTACATGTTTGTGCTTGCAAATTTTAGCTATATGTGGTTGGATTAAACAATTAATATTAAATGATAAATAAAGGAATGAAATAAACTGAGAAAAATATAGATTTTTTCCTTAAAGAAATTAAGTATTATTTGATGATGAAATATTTGCATATATATTTAAAGCATAAACAAATGTAAATGAAAAAAGAAAGTTGGCATCAAATTGATAAAAATAGTGTAAATGGAAATAGAATATTCCCATCTAGTTATCAAATCAATATTTATCTAGCTTTTATGTGATAACTGAGATTTTGGAGGCTTTTACCTGATATTTTGGAGCCCTTTACCATTAAGCAACAATTGATTTACCATTAAATGAGTTGAAACTTGTTTTCTGATGACTCAATGGTGGCTTGTAGGCATGATACTTCTCACAGGCTCAAATCTCACACTATATGTATCCTATCAACTAATTATTTACATGAATTAAGTGGGGACACATTTTTATTATAAGTAATTCACTTTTCTTTTATACTCATTATTTATTTATTTATTTTCTCTTTCAAAATGATGTAGGAGCATCCCTGGTTGTAAAGCAATCCTATATCAACCAAAAGCATTTCTTTCCTTGCATTTCATTTAGTAGCATTTTTAGCATATTTCATTCTGCATTTTATTGCATTATTGTTTCTTAGCTTGTGGATCAAGATATAAGATATACCTGAAGTCATCTATCACATATCTAGATTTGAGATCATTTACATTTGTTTTCTAAAAGTTATCGCTCTTAGAATTTCACTATAATTTACAGTCAGAGCATTTTGGGTTGACCTCATCCAGATTTCTTAGTGCAGACGTATTCAAGAATGTGCAAATCTTTATGGGACATCATACAAGAATTTTGGGTCCAATGGGATCTATCTTGGAGATTCACAATTCATTTCATTTCACGAAGAATTATCTTTTTATGTTCTGAGGCCAAACTTCACATTGATCGTTCATTGAGTTTGTAAACCCATGGGGCTGATACAAACCTTTGTTGGAGCTAGAGAATCATATTTATAATCATTTATATAGGAAGGCATTTAGTTAGGATTCTCATGATTAGAGTTTAGATATTTTTGATCTGCCCTATTGAGGGACTATAATAAGAAATTTGGCCAATTGTAATGTTGAAAGCTCGTGTAGTAGGTTTGTGAGCCTTGAATATTTTCCTAAGAGGCATATGGTGCATGTAAGATAGCTAATTCAATAAAATATCTCTATTTTTAGAACATATATGTGTGTTATTTCCACTTTTTTGAACTCTAAGCTGCATGGTTGGACAATTCTTTTTGGACCCTCCATCCATGTCTACACCAAGTGGTATCAAAGTGAGTTTGTGAATCTTGAAGGAATTCCTTGTGGTGTTTTCAATCAATCTTCAATTGTGAGGTAGTTGAAAACCTTGTAGCTAGAACCCCGAATTGAGGTAGTTGCACAAGATTCAAGGGGAGAGATTCCAATGAGGAGATCACCTGCTATGGTGAATGTCACTAGAAGATTGGATGAGATGTTGAAAATGATGTGAGAGATGTGAGTCTGATTGGATGCAGTAGAAGAAGACTGGAGGCAGGGCCTAAACACTAGATATGAGGATGAAAGTGATGATGAAGTAGATCATATTGTGAATCAAATTATAGAATCCCTAGGTGAAGAAGAAGAAGAATCATATCAAATGAATATGTTGAAAGATATTTTGAAAATTGGTAAATGACCTAGAGTTGAAATTCAAAATTACATAGGAAATTTAAACCCTAAAGAATTTGATTGATTGGATCAATGAGATGGAGGAATACAATGATATGAAGAAATTGAAGATCTAGAGAGAGTGAGATTTGCAAAAAAAAAAAGGTTGAAAGGTCATGCTACTTTATGGTGGAAAGAAATTCAATTAAATAGAAATAGAAGGGGAAAGGAGAATATCATTAAATGGGATAGAATGGTGACAAATTTGAAGAATCAATTTATACTTGTTGATTATGAACTTGAATTGTTGAAAAGATTGTAGAACCTAAGGAAAAAGGATAAATATGTGAAGGAGTATACTAAATAATTCTACAAGATGATCATCAGAATGATTCATAGTGAAGCAAGTAAAGAAAAGGTGGCGAGATGCATCAATGGAGTGAGAACAAGTATTCAAGAAGTTTTGCGCTTGGTAAAGATGAAATCAGTTGAAGAAGCATATTAGTTTGCATTTGGAAAAGAAGTTGAACAAGAAGTATGAACAAAGGAAGAGAAGTGTAAGAGGAAGATTCTAGAGGAGCAGATTGCAATCCCAAGAAAGAAGACCTTATGCAAAATAGAATAAAGATGGAAAAACCTACCAGAGTGAAGAAAATGATCACAATTCATATTGTAGAGGGAAAGAAGATAGAAATTTCTACTATAGTGATAGAGGAGGCCATAATTCTTACCAAAATGATGGATACTAGAGAGATGAAGGAAGATTTGAGAGGAGACCATTTAGAGGAACCTATTTTAAGTGTAGAGGTGAAGGACATAGAGCATTTGAATTCCATCAAGGAAGTACCGAAAATAAAAATGATCATATCAGAAGCACAACTTATGTGGATGAAGAACATGTTGAATCCCCTAATTTAGTTGGGAAACCCAAGAAAGGATAATCATTAGTAATGAGGAGAGCTTTGATGCATGAAGAAGTAATCGAGGAACCACTGCAAAGGAAGAGTTTGTTTAGAACCAGATGTAAGTCAAAATGAAAGGTATGTAAAGTGATCATTGGTAGTGGTAGCACTGATAATCTAGTTTAAAAAGAGATGGTAACCAAGTTGAATTTGGAAAGATTGAAACAACCAAACCTTATAAGATAGCATGGATTCAAGATGAACATAAGATATTGGTGAATGATAAATGTTTGGTGAAATTTCATATAGGATCATATAGGGATGAAGTATTGTGTGATATTATTCCTACAGATGTATGTAATTTACTATTAGGAAGACCATGGAAATATGATACAGAAGAAATTCATGATGGAAGAAGAAATGCCTATATTGTAACTTCAAATGGTAAAAGAATTAAGTTGATACCTTTAGAGGAAGAGGAGAAGAATTAATTTTTTGGCATTACCAGACTATGTTTGGTGGATGGAAGGAAATTTTTGGATGGATTGAGGCATGAGAATATGTGTTTTGCATTGATTCCAAAGAAGGGAAGAAGTTTGGAGGAAAAAAAAGATGAAGATCCACCATAGAAAGAGGTAGTATAACTGTTGACTGAGTATGAATACATCATGTTAGTAAATACACCGGATGGTTTACCACCAGTTCACAGTATCAGTCATCACATAGATTTAATATCGAGAGTAATTTTTCTAAACAAGGCATCACATAGAATGACACCAACAAAGAAAGCAGATTTGTGCTGGTAGATACAAGAGTTGTTGAAGAAAGAATTGATCAAAGAAAGTTTGATCCCATGTGTGGTACCTCTTGTACTTGCACCAAAGAAATATGGAGAGTGGAGAATGTGTATATATTCAAGAAAAATCAATAGGATCACTATCAAGTATAGATTTCCATTGCCAAGGATGGATGACATTATGGAGTGTTTGAGTGGAGCAAAGTATTTCAAAAAGATTGACCTAAAGATTCAATATCATCATATCAAAATCAAAGAAGGAGATCAGTGCAAGACTGTATTTAAGACTAATGAAGGATTGTATGATTGGCTAGTAATTCCTTTTGGATTGACCAATGCACCAATCACTTTCATGAGGTTGATGAATGAGGTACTGAATAAATTCTTGGGTAAGTTTGTCATTGTTTACTTGGATAATATTTTGATTTTTAGTAAGACTAGAGAAGAAAATTTTGGCACATCAAACAAGTATTGCAGAGGTTGAGAGAAGAGAAGTTGCTGATTAATGTCAAGAAGTGTAGCTTTATGAAGATAGAGTTGGTGTACTTGGTTTTTGTTATTTCCATTGAAGGATTGAAGATGGATCCTGAAAATGTTAGAGTAATTGTTGAGTGGCCTACACCAATGAACATTGGAGAAGTAAGATCATTCTATGGATTGGATAGTTTCTACTAGAATTTTATTAGAAGATTTAGTAGCATTTGTACACCCATGACAAAGAAAATGAGGGGAGATAAGAAATACTTTAAGTGGGAATTTAGAGCATAAGGAAGTTTTGAATTGTTGAAGAAAAAGGTGGTAGAACAGCTACTGAACTAGCATTACCTAATTTTGACAAAGTATTTCAAGTTGATTGTGATGCCAGTGAAAATGCAATGGGAGTAGTTTTGAGTCAAGAAGGAAGACCTATAGCTTATTTTAGTGAGAATGTTGAATGATTCCAGAAGAATATATTTAGTTTCTGACCAATAATTTTATACCATAATTCAAGCCCTATAGAAGTGGAGACATTAATTGTTACCTAAGGAATTTGAGTTGTATATTGATCATAAAGCCTTGTAGTATTTGAATAGTCAAGGGAAGCTGAATCAGAGACATATGAGATGGGTTGAGTTCTTGCAGAGTTATACATTTGTGTTGAAGCATAGGAGTGTCAATTTAAACAAATTTGTAGATGCATTGAGTAGGAGAAGGAATTTGTTGACAGTGATGAGGATATAAGTATTGGATTTTAAAGAATTGAAGCACATGTATGAGGATGATCCAAATTTTGTTGAAGCATAGAGAGCATGTAAGTAACTAGTAGTGATAGATCAAAGCCAATGGTTGGGCTATTTCATTCAAGAAGATATGTTATTCAAAGGAAATTGGTTGTGTATTTTGAGGAGTTCAATGAGGGATAATTTGATTAAGGAGAAGCATAGTGGAGGACTAGAAATAAATTTTGGAGTGGATAAGACATTAGCTTTGGTAAGTGAACATTATTTTTGGCTGCAGATATACAATGATGTCAAAAATTATGTTTAGAGTTACATAATTTGTTATGTAGTGAAAGGGATTAGTCAGAATACTAGATTGTACAAACCTTTAATAGTACCAGAGAGACCTTGAGAAGATATAAGCATGGATCTCATATTGAGATTGTTGCAAGGTGTCACCCTTGGTCTCCTCGACATGGGCCAGTGCAACACTTGGGATTTGTGACATGGTTTAAATACCTCCTATGCATCTTGGATCTTGTATAAATCTAGCGAAACTGTATCATGCATTAATAGGTTAATCTTTTGGTGCAACAACAACCGTATGTGCAACAATTGGTATCAAAGCCAAGGTAATAAGTTCAAACCCGTTGCTTGCGTGGGGGGATTGTTGCAAGGTGTCACCCTTGGTCTCCTCGGAGTGGGCCAACATGAAACTTGGGCTTCGTGACATGGTTTAACTATCTCCTATGTATCTTGGATCTTATATACATTTTGTTTTTGTATCGAGCATTAACAGGTCAACCTTTTGGTGCAACAGAAGCCACCTGTGCAATAGGTATTACCAAGAACACAAAGAGGACATGATTCAATACTGGTAGTAGTGGATAGATTTTCTAAAATTGAAAATTTCATTCCTTGCAAGAAGACTAATGATGTTGTGCATGTTGCTAACTTATTTTTAGGGAGATTGTGAGATTGCATGGATTACCTAAGAGTATTGTTTTAGACAGAGACATCGAGTTCATTGGATACTTTTGGAGGACATTACATGGAAGAAGATGAAGATAGAATTGAAGTTTAGTTTGAAATATCACCCATAGACTGATGGGAAAACATAAGTGGCAAACATAATTTTGGGTAACCTATTAAGATGTTTGGTTGGAGATAAGGTAGGAAATTGGGACATAGTTCTATTGAAACCATAATTTGTATACTATAATTCAGTGAATCAGAGCATAGGAAAAATACCATTTCATATTGTGATAGGAGTACATCCCATAGTAGTTGTAGAACTAAGATATATCAGTATGGAGAATAAGAGGAGTGAAAAAGTAGAAGAGTATGCAAACTTCATGGAGACATTGCATAATCAAGTCTAGAAGCATTTGGAGGAATGGACAATAAGTACAAGGAGAAGGAAAATGAGAAAAAGGAGACATAAAGAGTTTTTTTTTGGAGATGAAGTAATGGTATATTTGAAGAAGGAAATATTTCCAATTGGAATATACAATAAGTTGAAGATGAGGAATTTTGGACTATGTAAGATTCTAAGGAAGTTTGATTCTAGAAATGCATATTATGTAGAGTTATCAGAGACACTTGGTATATCACCTATTTTCAATATTTTAGATATATATGAGTATCATGTAGGATAGTCAAGTGATAATAGAAATGAATTAGGTTTGGAGGAGCAGTTACCACATCAACCACTAGAGGAGATTGAGTAGATTCTGCATACTAGAACCAAAAGCAGCACTAGAAACAAGCAGTACAAAGAATATTTGGTGAAGTGGAATGGAAAAACAATGGAGGATTCATCATGTATTTCTAAGGTTGAGGTGGATCATTTTGGTTTTTCTCTAAGCCCTAGAAAGTGAGGGACTCACTTTTCTTCCAATCTTGGGTGTCTGATTCATGAGCATCCCTAGTTGTAAAGAAATCACGGATCAACCAAAAACATTTCTTTTCTTGCATTTCATTTAGTAGCAGTTTCAACATTTTATTCTGCATTTCACTGTATTATTCTTTCTTAGCTCGTGAAGCAGGATATAGCATCTACATGAATTCATCTATCACATATCTAGATTTCAAGTCATTTGCATTTTTTTTTAAAGTTATCACTCTCAAAATTTCATTGTAATTCATAGTCAGAGCATTTTGGGTTGATCCAAATTTCTTAGTGTGGACCTATTCTAGAACATGCAAAGCTTAATGGGACATCATACAAGCATTTTGGGTCCAATAGGATATATCTTGGAGATTCACAACTCATTTCATTTCATGAAGAATTATCTTTTTGTATGTTTTGAGGCTGACCTTCACATTGATCATTCATCAAGTTTGTAAATGCTTAGGGCTGACATAGACCTTTGTTAGAGTTGGAGAATCATATTTATAATCATTTGTAATTCATAGGAACGAAGTTAGTTATGATTCTCATAATTAGAGTTCATATATTTTGTATATTCCCTATTGAGGGACTGTAATGAGGCCTTTGGCCAATTGTAATGTTGAAATCCCTTGTGGCAGGCTTGTAAGCCTTGAATATTCACCCATGAGGCATATGTTGCATGTAAGATAAACAATTTAATAAAAGATCTCTATTTTTCAGAGCATCTATGTGTGTTATTTACATTGTGTTGAACTCTAAGCTACATAGTTGGACAATCCTTTTTGGACCATTCATCCATGTTTGCACCAAATGGTATCAGAGTGAGTTTGTGAGTCCTGAAGGTATTCCTTGTGGTGAATAGATTGCTGACTTGAGGAAAATTGCATGTGTTTTTAACCAATCATAGATTGTGAGGTAGTTGAAACCCTTGTATCCAAATCCCCAAATTGAGGTAGTTGCATCAGATTCAAGGGGAGATATGTCACCGAGGAGAGTGCTTGCTATGGTGAATGTCACTAGAAGAATATACGAGATATTGGAAATGATGTGTGAGATGTGAGTCTAATTGGATGCAATAGAAGAAGACCGAAGGTAAGGCCTAAACCCTAGACATGAGGATGAAAGCGATGATGAAGTAGATCATGTTACAAATCAAATTGCAAAAGTCGTAGGTGAAGAAG
Source organism: Sequoia sempervirens (assembly GCA_007258455.2). Classification (NCBI taxonomy): domain Eukaryota; kingdom Viridiplantae; phylum Streptophyta; class Pinopsida; order Cupressales; family Cupressaceae; genus Sequoia; species Sequoia sempervirens. The sequence goes on along the minus strand of VDFB02089305.1, from coordinate 28,648 downwards.
AAGAAGAATCAGATCAGATGAAGATGTTAAAAGCTATTTCAAAAATTGGTAAATGACCTAGAGTTGAAATTCAAAATTATGTGGGAAATTTAAAACTTGAAGAATTGATTGATTGGATCAATGAGATGGATGAATACTTTGAATATGAAGAAATTGAAGATCTAGAGAGAGTGAGATTTGCAAAAAAAAAGGTTGAAAGGTCATGCTACTTTATGGTGGAAATAATTTTAATTGGATAGAAATAGAAGAAAGGAGAAAATAATCTAATGGGATAGAATGGTGACAAAGTTGAAGAATCAATTTATACCCGCTGATTATGAAATAGAATTATTGAAAAGATTAAAAAACCTAAGGAAAAAGGAGAAATATGTGAAGGAGTATATTGAAGAATTCTACAAGATGATCATCAGAATTGGTTATAATGAAGCAAGTAAAGAAAATGTGGCAAGATACATCAATGAACTGAGAACAAACATTCAAGAAGAATTGAGCCTAATAAAGATGACATTAGTTGAAGAAGCATACCAGTTTTCATTGAAGGTGGAAGAGAAGTTGAACAAGAAGTTTGAATAGAGGCAAAGAAGTGAAGAGGAAGCTTCTAGAGGAGTGGATAAAAATCTGGAGAAAGAAGATCTTATGCAGAGTAGAACAAAGATGGAAAACCATACTAGAGTGAAGAAACAGATCATAATTCATACCGTAGAGGGAAAGAAAAATAAAATTTCTACTATAGTGACAGAGGAGGTCATAATTCTTATTACAATGAAGGATACCAGAGAGATGGAGGAAGATCTGAGAGGATACCATTCAAAGGAACCTATTTCAAGTGTGGAGGTGGACATAGAGCATTTGAATGCCATCAAGGAAGTACTAGAAATAAAACTAAGCATATCAGAAGAGCAACTTATATGTATGAAGAACATGTTGAATCCCTTAATTCAGTTCGAAAACTTGAGAAAGGAAAATCATTAGTAATGAGGAGAGCTTTTATGTATGAAGAAGTAACCAAGGAACCATCACAAAGGAAGAGTTTGTTTAGAATTAGATGTAAGTTTAGAGGAAAGGCATGTAAAGTTATCATTAATAGTGGTATCATTGATAATCTAGTTTTAGAAGAGATGGTAACCAAGTTGAATTTGGAAAGATTGAAACTCCCAAACCATTATAAGATATCATGGATTCAAGATGAACATAAGATATTGGTGAATGAGCAATGTTTGGTGAAATTTCATATAGGATCATATAGGGATGAAGTATTGTGTGATATTATACCTATGGATGCATGTAATTTACTATTAGGAAGACCATAGAAATATGATAGGAAATAAATTAATTATGGAAGAAGAAATACCTATATTGTAACTTCAAATGGTAAAATAATTAAGTTGATGCCTTTATAGGAAGAGGAGAAGACTGAAGTTTGTGGCACTTCCAGACTATATTTGGTGGATGTAGGAAAGTTTTGGATGGATTGAGGCATGATAATATGTGTTTTGCATTGATTCCAAAGAAGGGAAAAAGTCCAGAGGCAACAAAATATGAAGATCCACCATAGAAAGAGGTAGAAAAATTATTGACTGTATATGAAGACATCATGTTAGAAAATGCACCAAATGGTTTACCACTAGTCGGTAGCATCAGTCATCACATATATTTAATACCAGGAGCAATTTTTCCAATAAAGGAAACACATAGAATGACACTGGTAGAGAATGCAAAAACTAGAATAATGTTGAAGCACATAGAATGACACTGGAAGAGAATGCAAAAACTAGAATAATTATTTGGCCTTAGCCACACAACCTTGTGCACCCTTGAGACTTTCCTAAAAAATATTTTTTGTACTTGTGCATACTTCTCTGTGGTTTCCATTAGCCTCTTCTCATTCATCCTTTTATTTATTTATTTTTCCAACTTTACCTTCAATATGAAGGTATATTCTTTAAAAGAATCAACCAAAAGTTTTAGGTTCTTCATACCAAATAATGAGTTATCAATTGTTACATCAGGTATGGCCTCTTGGAGTGTTTTCATAGCCTCCTTAATTAGCTCTCTAGTATTTTGATGAGTTTCAATTATTTCCTTCTAGGAAAATTAATGGAAGACATCTCCCAGTTGAATCTTGTAGAGGGGAATTTTTTTATCTAGGTCCACACTTGTTGCATGGGAAGCTATAGTAATTATGTAGAAACAATAAGTTAGAACTTAAGATGCATGCTTAGATTTTTTTTAAAGAATATCAAGAGGAGCCAGAGGATTCACTAGTTTCTTTTACATCCTCCACAACCTTCTTTTCCAATTTCTTCTCCTTCTCATTATCACTAGTGCTAAATAGTGTCTCTACTTCTTTCTTCTCCTTATCACCACATGTATCCTCATTCTTGCATTGTATTCACCATTAATTTTTTCTATATTATCGAGAGATATAACTATCTTTGATTGGTCTTGTACTCTCTCAACATATGTATTAGTTACCAAAGGAGGATTAAGAGTATCCTCTATCTTGTTTGATAGCTACATCATTTTCAACATTCTCCTCAAATTCTATATTTTTTTCTGCTATCTCATTTGGAGGAATATTATCTTGAGAATCTCCTACATTTGTCTCATGCTCATGTTGAGAATCATCCATATGCACACCATCTCTAACATTCTCTTCTAGATTAGGCATCTCCACATTCACTTCCTTTTTTCTCTTTGAGGTCATCCCCAATCTTTGTGCTAGGTCTGATAATTTTTCAAGACTCCTTCTTGAGCCTCTCAAGATCATATTGATCTTTTTCCATAAGGGTTGTTACTTTTTCTTAATTTTGAGTTATTTATTAAATAGTGTAGCTAATGTGGCTTTATTTTCCTCAGAGAGAGGAACACTAATCTTCTCTAATGCATAGGCCTTTAATTTATCCTCTTCTTCTATTGCTTCCTATCTCCTCTCAATGAAAAAATTCCATAATTCTGCAAGTATTTGTTTCTCTATGTTCCTCATATCTACTTCAAGAACTATAATGTATTTTACAATGGATTCAACTATGGTGGCCTTATTTTCCTCATCATCCTCAGGATACAAAGCTACAGTTTCTTCTAACATTTCATTTCGTACAATACCATTGAAAAGTGTATAAAGTTTCACTAGACTATGGGTTCTTACAGGGGATTTCTTCTTTTGCTTCTCCTCTTTCAGTGTTTGTTTCTTGTTTTCTTTTTCCTTCTCTCTCATGTAGATAAAAAATTCTTTCTTTTCCTTTTCTACTTCCTCTTCTTCATCAGTATCTATAAGATTAACTTTCTACTTCTTAATACTTGCTTCACCTTTCCTTTTTCATACCAATTGTTGTCCCTCTTCTTCTTCTTCTTCATCTTCCACGTTCACACCTAATTACTATTGTCTACTTTCCTTGGATTTAACTCTCCTCTTCATCGGGCCAATTTGATGTGCTATCGGAGTAGCCTTTTCTTTCTTAGGTTTCTTTTGTTGCTTTACTAAAGAGGGATTTTCCTTCACCGAAGGATTGGTTTTCTTTGTAAGAGTACTTATTTCCTTCCTCTTTGTTCCACTAGATGAAGGCACAGTCCCGAAGGAATTTTGAGCAGCTGGAGGAGTGGTAGCTTCTCTACAAAATATCCTCACACTTAATGAGCTTCCCAGAGCTCCAAAATTAGCCTTAGCTACCTCAACTTGTTCCAGTGTGAGGCCCATTGATTTTGAAAATTTTGTACTCATCTTCTCCATTATCTTCTTAATCTATGATTGTATTTGGTCTAGATGGAACTCCATTGATTTCTCTTCATAAATATCATACCTCTCTTTAGAGGTGTCCCTAAGTTTGTTGAGCATGTAGTCTACAGACCCCACAATCTCTTCCTTAGTGATCTCATATCCTATTTCTGGGATCCACACTATTCTTGGCTCTAATACTTGTATAATGCATTCATCTTTAGAAACCAAGAAGATGATATATTTCTTATACTTCTCAATCATCTTCTAGGGGATTCTCTCCATCTCTTGTGTCCCTTTTTGAAATACTACAAAGAATTCCACAAGGGAATCTTCTTGTGCCTTAGCATCTCCTATACCTCTTAAGAAGTCTTTGATCTAGTGTTCAATAGGTCTTCCTTTCAACCATACCACACTCTTTGTACCGGGATTCTTTCAATAAATATAATAACAAAACATATTGTTGGAAATATGTGTCTCAATCTCATAGGTTGAAACCTCTGAAAGAGCCAAGTCGGTGTGGCATTCATTGTGTCTCGCTGACTAGTAGTTGAAACCTTGTGAAATACCCAAGTCGATGAGACCTTGTCAAATCTTGCTGAATGGACCTATCATTGTGACCTATTGTGTTCAATATAATCTCTGCTAAGTGGAGATCTCTTGTCAATGGTGTGGTTCCTAGCAGACATCAGAGTAACTCATATGTTTCAGTATGTAGTCTTATCAATATGGAAAGTCTCACCGATAAGTATTCACTTGGAATCATCGAGGTGACTTGAACACTTGGGAAGAACTCTCAACAATGGAAGTTTGTCTCACCGACAACATTTCACTTGGAGTCTTTAGGGAAACATGGAGGCTTCGCTGTGAACTCTTGGCAACATATGTTAGTCTCACTGATGCTCATCGGGGTAACATGGAAGGGTCGGTGTAATCTCCTAGCAATAGTGATAAGTCTTGCCGACTGTTGGATGTTTCGGTATGACTTGAAGGCTCAATGTGATTTCTTGGTGAGTAGTGATAGTCTCACTGAATGGAATACTCATGTCTATGTGACTTTGGAACTTTGGGATGATGTCTCATCAAAAACTATGGTCTTTTCAAATAGTGATACAAGTGATGATCATCGGCATGAGGTCTTGGCAACATGGCGAAGTCTGAGCGACAACTTTTTGAACTCGGTGTAATCTCTTGCTAATAGTAATGACTCTTGGCGATATTGATTGTTGGCTTTGTGGCATCAGGGAGACATGGTTAGTGTCTCACCGACATGCGAACATAGGTTGAATGCCTTTGACCGATTGGGAGACCATCCTACATGGTGTGTCTTCGACCAATCAGAGAAGACGAATGGGAACCGTTGGAAGTTAGTTTATTGTGATAGTTCTGTGAGAAATTTCAATAGAAAGGGATGACATGGATATAATTTTTAGTTGTAGATGATGTTCAGTTGGATTATTGGATGGTTTGATCAACAGTTCGATGAACAGTTCAGTGTATGGTCAGTGTGAATTTGATTCAGAAAGAATTGTAACTTGAATGTTTATGTACAAGGTTGGTCAATTGAATATGTTGTTGTAAATTGACATCAGAAAGATAAGTTTGATCTATGTATGTAATCTCCATTACTGTAAAACAAAGTGACTTCTCTTGGTATGGTGGGTTTTTCTCCCATAAGGGTTTTCCCACGTAAATCTGGTGTTCATATGTGTATGTTTAATTCTATGTTTCTGTTATCTCTTTAAAGTGCATCTTAATTGGATTGTAATTGTATAATTTAAAAGTGTCTCTGCATTCTTCCCTAAGGTTTTGGTGTTAGGAGAGTTGTTTCCACACCTTAGCTTTACTTACACATATGATAAGAGTTCCATATTTAAAAGGATACCTATAATCCTTTGTTTTCTATAGGTTTTCCATGAGTTGCAACCTCCAAAGTTCACATAGTTCATAATCAACTCCCTTCTTGATGCAAACAAGGGAAGAAACTCACCAATTGACCCAATTGATTAGTCCTCAACAAGAAAACCACTCTTTGCAACACTAAACTCACAACTTGATCCAATCTCACCCTTCAAGGCTTATAGTCTTGAAATTTAGTCTTACACAAATATATTTTAGAGAAGGCTTCCAAATTCCTTCTAGAAACCCTAAAAGTCTCATAACATCACCCCACACAATGTTGCAACAAACTTACCAAGACTTTTTGTCATACAATAGGAGAACCTTTAGATTGCCCTATTCTAGGGCCACTGAATTAGGCCAATTTAATGAAGGAAGTATTCCCTAAAGCCTTCATTCTCACCAAAACTCACATGATAGAGTTGATTTGTGACCTAAAACCACAAAATCCACTATCAGTTCATTACTATCAAACCTCTAACACACAACACCATGAAACCCTCCTTTAGCATACAAAATACAAGGGTTTATTGGAAAAAATATGGACCTGGGTTCTCAAGACAAACCAATTCCTCCAACACCTTTTAATATCCCTACATAAACTTAAAAACTCAACAAATCCAACTGTCGTCAAGGATTTCTCAAAACCCTAGACCAAAACCACTAATTTCATGCATTTTTCTTCACAAAATAATAGGGGTGGCCATACTTTCTCTTTCATTCTACCTCCACCACTCAAATTGAGAATCCTACCCTCTAATCTAACTTCTTAGGCCATTACACTTTTCATAGTTATCACAATCAGTGTATGGGTCCTTTAGAACATGATTTTTACTGCAAAACCCTTAAACAGGGTACTTCTGGCTTGCTATAGGAAAAACAAGGATATCTACTGCTAGACACAGGGGATCTCCCTCCAACTTGTTCTAGAGGGTTGTTAACACATTCCACCACATAGTGAATTGAATTACATGGAACCACCAAACTATACAGGTTTGTAAAAACTTGCAAATGTCAAGAAAACTCAAAAAATTAATGAAAATAGAGATAATTCTTATTGCAAAATGCTCCAACTTACTTAGCCAGCCTTTACAATGAGTTTCTAATCCTCTTTAAAGGCTTATCAACTTAAACCAATCAAACAAATAACAATAACTGACTTCCAAACAATAATGACCCATTATTTTGCAAAAATTACAAGTTTGACAACTTTTATTGTCAACATTTACAACATTTAAGCAACATTTTGCATTTTCTACCTAAATGACCTCCCAAGCACTCAAGTGCATTAAAAATGGTCTTGTTAGACCTTATTCATCCTCTCCTAATACCTTAGATACAAAAAAAAAAAAAACCTTGATTTTACCCATCTTGACAAGGGTTGACAACTTTTACATTTTTTTCACAATTTTAGCATATTTTGCAGCTTCCTTGTTGCATATTGAGCAAAAGACCTTAAAATCAACCTATGATCCCTAAAAGAATCATTTTTTTTCACCATTAGGTGTAGGTTCCCCTACACCATACACCCTCCATAGAAAAGACTCTTGTTCCAAGAGTAAAAATGTGTTCCATGCCTCCATCTTGTTGCTCCATGCATCTTCAAACCTGTTACTTGCTTCCTTAGCCCTGGATCAAAATTTGGTGCTACTCTAGGTCTCAAACCTATAAACAAACAAAAATTAGTAGCATAAAAACCTTCCTTCTCCTTTTTTCCACTCATACATGGATAACTCCCCATCAACCTTTGCATACTTTACCTTGTGATCAGACCTTTGTCCCTTTGTTGGCATTGTCGTTCTCTTACTGTCATTAGACCCTACACACTAGTAATGCCATGTGCCATAGTACTATCAAACATCAAACCAACTGTTAGACTTGTATCTACATTATCCTCTATCACATGAGCTTTTTGTACACCTATACCATTATATTCTCCTTGTATTTCACCTCTTGACTATCCTTGTATGCTGATCCTTATTATAGGACACTTGACTATCCCTATCATGATTAAATCACTTGTCACATTCCTTGTCAAAGGATATTCACCCTCACCCTAAATTTTTCTAGTCAAAGATAGAATGTGTTCCACTTTCTTTTCCCACATAATCACCTCCTTCCAACCTTCGACTGCAAATCATTCTCATGCACTCTTCCTACTGTCTTAGCATTATTTGTTTGTGCCTTCTCTACTACTCTAGCATCATGAACTTGCTCCATACCTAAAAATACACCAATCTCACTATCCCAAAGCCTTAAAGGCTCCTTCTTGCCAAAAATTACCACCTTAGACTTGCCTTTATCCCTCTCTTTTCCCTGCAAAGGAGTTAGTTTGAAACTTTGACCATCCTTCCAAATGGTATATATATTTTCCCAACCATCATACATAGACCTTCTATCAAATTTCCATGGCCTTCCCAAGAGCAGATGACAAAATTCCATTGGAAATATATCACATAAGACCCTATCCTTGTACTCCCCAATTTGGAAATCCACATAGGTTTGCTCATTCACCACTAAGGTTTGACTATCATTCACCCAAGAAACCTTGTAGGGTGCTACATGAGGTATCTTCTCTAAATTTAACTTATCTACCATCTCCCTAGATACCATATTGTCTTGATAACTTGAATCAATGACTACTTGGCACACCTTACCTTTGCATTTACATGAAGTTTTGAATAGGCTCCTTCTTTGGCTCATGTCTTCCTCCTTAGGTGTTTGCAACAATGTTCTCCTCATCATGAGTGCTTCTCCTACCTCTAGATCTACTAGTCTACTTTAACTTTCACACTCTTCCTCTTGAATCAATTGTGTTCTTCTCTCACTCCTATCACCACTTGATGATGAACTTTGATTTTGAGGACACTTGAATGATGGGTGTCCAAATTCATTTCACCTATAACATCTACCTATAAACTCATTGTAGTCTCTCCTTTGTCTAAAGTTTGTCCTTACACCTCTCCATCCTCCTCTTGCTTTAGGAGCTTGTTCTTTTTTCTTCTCATCATCTTCATGGTCTTCCTTAGGGTGCCTTGATGTTGAAGTGGTGCCTCTACGCTTAGAACTGTTGCCTCTTCCTCTTGCTTCATTCTCTTTTCTCCTCTTTAGTTTTTCTTCTACCCTCATGGCCATTTGAAAGCATTGTTCAACTGATTTAGGTGCCAACAAGCTGATCTCATCCTGAATGTTATACCTCAATCCATTCAAGTACCTAGCAACCATTTCTTCCTCATCTTATTCATGTTTAGTTCTTATGCTTAACCTATAAAGTTCTTCATTATATGATTGTACATCTAGCTCCTTTTGTCTAATATTTTGCAACTTCTTAAGCAATTGAACAGTATAATCATAAGGAAGGAATTTACCTTGCAATTTTTCCTTCATTTTTTTCCAAGAAGTGATCTTTTTTTTCCCTTTCTTTTTCCTCTCTTCTTGCACAAAATTCCACTATACCAAAGCATGTCTCTTTAGTCTTGTTTTAGCCTTCTTCACCTTGTGCTCTTCATTAACATCTTCACTATCAAAGTAGTTTTCCAAAGCCCCTATCCAATCCAAGATCTCTTCACTATCAAGTATACCTCCATACGTAGGCACATCTATTTTTCCATGTCCATCCTTCTTCACAGCCTTCAAAAGCTTCATCATTCTCACATCTTTTGGATCCATCTCCTATTCTTCACGAGGGGTCTCCTCCTCTTCTTCATAATCACTTTCATTCAAAAGAGTCCTACCTTTAGATTTTATTGCAGCCATGTCCCACTTTAGGGATTTTATTTCTTTGTCATGGTTGTCAATCTTCCTTGCAAAAAGATTCACATTACGAGGAATTTTGATTCCTCCAATTACCTTCTTCTTCTCACACTCAAAACTTCAACTTTCTTTCACAAGATACCTACTCCCTTGCTCTGATATCACTTTGATACAGACAAGGGAAGAAACTCACCAACATACCCAATTAATTAGTCCTCAACAAGAAAACCACTCTTTGCAACACTAAACTCACAAATTGATCCAATCTCAACCTTCAAGGCTAGTAGTCTTGAAATTTAGTCTTATAAAAATATATTTTAGATAAGGCTTCCAAATTACTTCTAGACATCCTAAAAAACTCGTAACATCACCCCACACAATGTTGCAACAAAGTCACCAATAATTTTTGTCATAAAATAGGAGAACCTTTAGACTACCCTATTTTAGGGCCACTCAATTAGGCCAATTTAATGAAGTGTTCCCTAAAGACTTCACTTTCATCAAAACTCACATGAAAGAGTTGAGTTGTGATCTAAAACCACAAAATCTACCTTCAGTTCATTACTATTAGACCTCTAACACACAACACCATGAAACCCTCCTTTAGCATACAAAATACAAGGGTTTATTGGAAAACATATGACCTTGGGTTCTCAAGCCAAACCAATGCCTCCAACACCTTTTAATATCCCTGCACAAACTTAAAAACTCATAAAATCTTACTGTCCTCAAGGATTTCTCAAAACCCTAGACCAAAACCACTAATTTCATGCATTTTTCTTCACAAAACAATAGGGAAAAAAATACTTTCTCTTTCATTCTTCCTCCACCACTAAAATAGAGAATCCTACCATATAATCTAACTTCCTAGGACCCATTACACTTTTCAAATTGATCACAGTCAGTGTATGGGTCCTTTGGAACATGATTTTTACTGCAAAACCCTTAAATAGGGTACTTCCAACCTACTACAGGAAAAATAAGGATATCTATTGCTAGACATAAGGGATCTCCATAAAACTTGTTCTAGAGGGTTGTTAAAAAATTCCACCACATAATGAACTGAATTACATGGAACCACCAAATTGTACGGGTTCGTACAGACCTACAAATTTTAGGAAAACTCAAAAAATTAATGAAAAACAAAGATAATTCTTATTACAAAATGCTCCAACTTAATTATCCAACCTTTACAATGCATTTATAAGCCTCTTTAAAGGATTATACACTTCAACCAATTGAAAAACTAACAATAATTTACTTCCAAGCACTAATGACCCATTATTTTGTAAAAATTGCAAGTTTGACAACTTTTAGTGTCAACATTTACAACATTTAAGTAACATTTTACATTTTCTACCTAAATGACCTCCCAAGCACTCAAGTGCATTAAAAATGGTATTTTTAGACCTTATTCATCCTCTCCTAAGACCTTAGACACAAAAACAATAAAACCTTGATTTTACCCATCTTGACAAGGGTTGACAACTTTTACATTTTTTTCACAATTTTAGCACATTTTGCAACTTCCTCATCGCTTATTGACCAAAAGACCTTCAAATCAACCTATGATCCCTAAAATTCTCATTTTTTTCACCATTATGTGTAGGTTCCCATGCACCACTTCACCATTTCATAGGTATTATTGATGGCAATGGCCAAAATAGAGTTCTTTGTTTGAAAAATAAACCTTATACCCAATCATCATAGCTGCATACTTTGGAGTAAGGCTTTTGATGTTCTTCACTATTAATTCCATGATGTTTCTGATATTCTTGACTTTAGTACTGAAATGGATCTAGTTTAATATAACCTTGTAACTTCTTTAATCACCTCTTTTATGATTAATCCAAACATATCTATCCACACAAATTTGTCATGGATATGACTCAAAGAAATCCTTACCCAAGCATTGTCATGGAAAATTTGGGAAACCCTTGCCACACATCGATTGTCTTTGTGACCAATATTTGATACTTTGACTTCAACACAAAGTCCTCACTAGTGAGCTCATTTACCCACACATCAACAAGCTTTGAATGATCATACTTCTCTAACTTTCTATGAATATATATATATATATATATCCTTATGTCCTCTATGTGTAGGATTCCATAAGGAACCCTCAAGAAAGCACCTTCTGGATCAACTTCCTTGGATTTATGAGGATGTTTATTGAATTTAGGTTGGGGTCACTTAGACACATCCACAGCCTTTGGTGTAGCCATTGTACAAGTTTCTAAACAAATTTCAAAAGTAATTTATGAAAAACTAGGGAAACAAAGATCGTAAATACCTTTCAATTCACTTTTCTAACTAAGGTTTGCAAACACCAAGACTCAATCACTTCAACTGCATTTTTCTATTCTTTTTCAGCTCTTCTTCACTTGAAAACTTGATTGTAAAATAATTTTGATTAAGTTTAATCACTTATAAACCTTTTTTAGTGTCCTAATTTTGCATTTAATACTCAAACTAAAAATTTGGTAAAAACCCTAACTGTCTACACAATCAACTTCCAACACTCCACAATATTTCACATTAAGATATTTTCTACCGAGATCTTCTCCAGTAGTTCAAATGAATTGATCTACACCATATATCCTCATGCTGAAGCATCAACACCATTTCTCTAGTAGGGGTGAATGATTTCCATTAAAGCTCCCTTGAGAAAAAGCTCTCAACTTAGTTTTTGGAGGAAGCATTTTTACTAGATGCTTGTATATGATCATCCTTAACCTCTATATCTTCCTTCTTTCTATAAATCTTTTCCATCACCTTTTTTACTTCTAGATCAATATTTTATACTGGATCATTCTTCTTTACTAGATTATTCTTCTTCATATTTCTACTTCTGCAAAACTTAGAAATGTGTCCATGTCTATTGCAATTATAGAATATGACATTCCTTTGACCAATCTTACTTCCATTCATTCTACATTTTCATTTATTATCTTTGTGACCAAATCCATTTAATGTATAACAACATCCATTAAAAGATTGAACCATTCTACCATCATTATAACTATTCATCATTTGACTTCTACATTCACTAGCTCTATGACCAAATATTTTGCATGTAAAGCATTGACCAAGAAAGGGTGGAACATTTTGATTCATTCTACTTCTACATTCCATAGCCTTATGTTCAAATTTAATGCAAGAATAATAGAAACCATTAAAACATGGGTACCTTTGTGCATTTGGTTGTTTGATTAGTAATCTTCTAGCTTCATTCCTTTGATTTTAGATATGCTTTCCATTGTTATTTTTGTCTTTAGTCTTCTTTTCAGTTTGGCTTGTAGTTTGATCTATTTTTGACCTTTCTCCTATCTCAAACCATAATCCACCTTTTTCTTTAGATCCTTTCTGATTTACAATCATTTCATCAAGCTTTCTAAAACTCATATTGAATTTATCTTCATGACTCCTTGCTTTCTCAAGATTTGATCTCAGATTCATAACTTCTTGTTCAAGCTTTGTGCATTCTTAATAATTTATTTTCACCATTGCATTCAAACATTCTTCAAATATTTTCCTTTCCTCAACTTGCACTTTCAGACCAGTAATTGTTTCATTTGCTCGCTTCAAGTGCTTGCTCAATTCCTTATGCATTTATTTGACTTTCTTGGTTTTCTCTCTCATTTTTTGATGCATTCATTTGCTTCTTTGAAATTTTCTTTCAAATTTCTATTTTCACCTTTAGTTCTTTCTAGATTTTCATGAACAACTTTGAGTTCTCCAATTATGTCAAATATGAAATCTTCTTTTGTAGATCCAACAATAGGAATCTCTTCCAAAGGAATAGGTAGTCTTCTCACAACCATGTGTTCAACCTCCAAGATCTTTCCCAAGAAGTTAAGCTCCTTCCAAGGAACCAATCTCTAATATCAATTATTGAACACCTAGACTACTAAGGGGGGTGAGTAAATAATTATTCTTTTAAACCAATTAATCATTTAAACATCCAATACTCATAACATATTCAATTTGCAGTAATGAATGAAAGCATGAAAATAACCAACAACATCACATAACACATGAACACCCAATTTTTACATGGAAAAACCAAAAATGGAAAAACTAGGTTGAGGATTAGCTCGCAATATATTATAATTGATTATAGTATATTATAGAATTTCTCACAACAGGTGGATTCACTTCCCACTGAGAAAAGAAAGATAGAAGAAAGTGGTGGCACACAATCAAATTTGAATTGTTATAATTGCACCTGACATATGCATGAAATGAAGCTCAGAATAAAAAATTTACCCACTTCATACTATTCTGAATTAATACTCTACTCTGCTCTATATTTGCACAATTCACATCCACACATTCTTATCACATATCTCTTTATTATAAATATAAAAAATATCCTTCAATTATATCCATTTCATCTATAAAATCAACTAGGTTGACCTAATTTTATGTAATAAGAAAAATGTAAGCTTGTCAGCTTGAGATCCTTCCACACATGCTTTGTGCCAAGATTCAAACCTTATAACAATTTAAAATAGGTCAACATGGACCTAAAATAGAACCCACATAATATATCAACACACAATGAAACTTTTCAATACATAAATCTCATTAGGTTGACACCAGTAATGACCTAATTACAAAATTTTCTAGCTATACATCCACATTCAGGCACATGAACCTCCAAACACTATGATAAATAGAATACATAATCAACTGAGACCTATCAACATCTCCAAAACTTCATAAATTTAGATACCAAACTGTGAAGTGTAGAATCACCAAAACATATGTGTTGAACCAAAAAATTCTTGTGACTACCAAGCAAAACTTCTGTTACTCATAACTTCAAAACCAGACACCAAAACGAGATGAAACTCTAGAATTAGGTTCCTCTATCAACTAAAACAATTATGTTAGAAGTGTAGAGAAAAAATTTCATCAACGGACCTTCCATAATTAATGTTTAGTTAATTTACATAATTATTGCCTTCATTGGATCACACCTTGCAAAATTGTCTTACATAATCATCCTCAAGCATATTCAAGCCATCCAAACTTGTCTACACAATTGTCTTCATATTGGGATAAAATGTTGACATCAATGACAACACTACAATGCATGATTGTACAATTTGTGCTCATCCCATATGCCCATGTTGCCAACAAATACATCAATGAAAAACTCCTTATTCTTACAATAGATTCATCGAAGGGTTGATAGATACATTGAGTTAAAGTTTGAATTTTTTTGATAGTTTATTTCTAGGATAACCTAAGTTTATTTAGTCTAAATGAAACCACCAAAACAAGGGATGAAACCATTATAACATGGGATAGATCCACCAACTATTAAAATGTGGAAAAAGGACATAAATCAAATCAAACAAGAAAAAAATTGGTTAGACACATGATGGTATGTAGGATAAATAAATTCACTAGTATAGCACATTCAAGACACACCAAATATGTAACAATCCCTATATGTAATCAAGTATGGCATGTTAATCCTTGTGATCTCACGATGACCACTTCCATCTCCACTCAACTAGAATGGTGAAAACTATCCCATCAATACCATTTACCATGTAATTAGATAGATAGGAAATGCAATGTCATATACCACATTACACCTCTTACCTTAGAGGCTCACACCTTTCTTAAAGTAAAATCTATCTCAAAATATAGAGGTACATGTGAGCACTTTCCCCTAGCAATGGTGGAGCACAAGGAAAAATGATCAATAGTATTAAGTTAGGACAACACAAGGTATCTAGGGAGTCCTTGATATATGTTAGGCATTAAAAAACAATCCATGAATAGAGGGCCCATATACAAATGTTTGAGCTAGGAGGGTCTTGGGACTCCTAGAATCTTCACTACCCATTCTCAATAGATTGAGGATATTGAGACTCAACCAAACATGATGATGGCCATTGATTGAGGTACAAATTTCACTCCCCCCCTTTATATACCTTACTAAAATGCATGGTTAAGGTCATCCCTTGGGGTGATCAAATCCCCAAATAGACCTCCTAGAGGGAAAGTGTCACTAGGTTATTTTGATCTCCAAGATCACTCAAGACACAAGGAGATACATATGAATGACTAATGATCTTCATATTGACCAATAATACTTGGATAAAATTGAGGCTTTTGATCTCCAATATCACCATATGGTGCAAGGTGAGAGAATGCACCAACAATATGATCCAAAACATGACAAATAGATTCATTTACCCCTACTTTAATTTAATGTTCCTAAATTAGTGGATAAAATTAAATCCTTTGAATGTGGGGCTATAATAGATATTGTTAGTAGTTTTTATATGATGTGCATGAATTTTTTAGTGGTGAATCTTCACCAATTGGTGAAAAGTTCATATCACCCAATTTAAAATTGGAAAATACATTACAACCAATGGGGTGGTCAAATCACCTAGATTTTACGAATTATCAATCCATTGCATTTCAATTCATCATCAATTTATTTTCTAAGGTATATGTAATTAATAACTTTTCCATAACAAACTACATGTTTCCAATGGTCTAATTAATATTTTCGTTTGGAATCTTAAAAGAACGTATTAAATCATCCACATATTTTCCAATACTATTAAAATGACATTATGGATTAGGACACATTTCACCAACATCATTAAATGTTGACTACATGTGAGAATCCATTTCACCAATAAAATTTAAAAATAATTGTGAATGAGACCCATTTCGCTAATAATATTAAAAAAAATATATGTTTGAGGATAAATTTTGCTAATTAAATTAAAAAATAATTATGTATGAGGACCTATTTTTTCAATACTATGATAACTCCATGCTAATCATAGGCCCATAATCGCCTTGAAAATTATTGTGTTTTATTGAGGTTTGATTCACCCAACACATAAATGTATCATTGTATAATCACGTGGAATTTTCCAAATTTTTTACTATACCATTTAAAAATCCTATGAGATTCACCATATATGGATTGATATAAATACAATAAAAAAATTGATTTATTTTTACACATCTTTTTCAATTCTAAACTTGGGAGCTCTCGATTTAGAACCTTAATTATAGGCAAGTTACAAACTTACAACTACAAGCATTGTTGCATTAGTGAATAGCAAGTCTGTGAAAACCTCAAGGTAAGTGATTATTTCTTCATAGTGTTATAAGATTATTTATCTCTTTTCCATTCTTTCTTCAATCTTAAAGATGATATTGAGTAGGGAATGAGATACATCTAGGACCTAGGGATATATATTCTATGATTTGTTCTTAAACAAGAAGAAATATTTTTGGTAGATTTTATTTCATGAGAGATGTTGAGAAGGAACAAGAGTAAGAATCCTCAGGGTAGTGAAGGGAGGTCATCAAAATTCCCAAAATGAAAAGTTAACATAAATTTATACTTTGGCAATGTTTTTGGTCCATTAGATCAAGATGGAACTATGTCATCAACTCTTGCACCAAATATTAATGAAGGAAATACCTGAGAGGAAGATCAAAATGAGTTAATTGAGTTGGATGAGGATGAAAATGCCACAAAATATGTTCCAAGGGATATCCAGGGTAGCCAGAATGATTTAATTAACCCAGATGACAATGTTGATTCCATAGATGATGTTGTTGTAAGAAAGAGGTAAAGAAAATTCAAAATAAAAATAGGGTGTGAGTGGGATATGACAAGGATTTTTCAAATTGATTGGGTGTCAAATTACCCATTCAATGAACTAATGGAGAATGCAAGCACATATAAACATCTAACAGAATGCAAGTGTAATATTTTTAGTTGGAAATATAAAAGGGACAAGATGTTACAACTAAAACTTGACACTATAGAAAAATATATCGGTAAAGTTTATGAAAAAATAATAGTTAGAAAGGAAAATTAGTAGTAATATGAAAATCAAAGGAAGAACGCCTTCATGCTAAGCATAGCCTAGAATATGAGGATCATATGCAAAGAATGCAAAAGCTTGTTGAATCTGGAGGTTCAATTGAAGCTCAATTTGGAAATATAATGATAGGATCACAACTATCAAAAACTATTCAATTGAGTGTTGTTTTCATGTTATTTCTAGAGGGAATCCTATGATAGACTACCCAAAACATAGTAATTTATTATCTGTTTTTGGTGTTCCTAACTTTCCTAGCACACATCGGTCAATAAACTCTGTATGAGAATTGGAAAGTTATCTTGCTGAGGTGGAAACCAAGATTTACAGGAAAAAAATAAAAGAGTTAACCTTTATTTCATTATCTTTAGATGAAGTTACTATAATAGATAATAGTTCTTGGGTATGTATGCATGTGTATACTATACACAAACATTTTCACCAACATCATCTACTTTGTGTTCATAAAATGAAGGAGAGTTCGACATCACAAAATCCATTTGAACTAGTTAAAAATTCTTTGAATTAAATTGGAGGTATGGATGAATTCATAATTACTAAAAAGTTGGTATGTAGAAGGTAATGGAGCTTCAGTAATGCAAGATCATAGGAACGGTCTTTGCACAATATTACAAACTACTTGTTCACCGTACATGATTGTCATTCACTACATAGCCCACATAATGAATTTAGCTTTTAAAATTGTAAGAAAGTTTCCTTCAGTATCAAAAGTTGAAAATATATTCTATGAGCTCTACTCATACTTCTGCTGAAGTCCCAAATGGTTTGTGAAATTTCAATTTTTTTTGAAGGGAATAACAACAAGAATCAAGCTTCTTAAGGATGTTGATACTAGATAGATCTCCTTGCATGAACCAACAAAATAAGTTTTTTCAGAATATCAATCCTTGATTGAAGTAATGTACAAACATCCCCACATAATAAACAAAGCTCCTAACCTCTTACATATGCTAAAAAATATATAGATACTCTTAACTTTATCTGGTCTTCTCCCCATGCTAGATGAAATGAACAATCTTAAAAAAAATATCAAGAAAAAAACTATGTATATTTATAAATATAGTAAACTACGTAGAATAACATGCAATACCCTTGATAATCTATATCTATCAAATTATCCATTTAGAAGTCCAAAATTTATAAGTTGGAAGTTAATTATAGATTCAAACAATCTTATTTTTTGTTTACATTTTAATGCAAGCAAGGAGTTATGTGTCTTTGTATGTGGATTTTTTATACCGATTAAGTATTTTATGATGGTCAAGCACTCTACTAGATAATATTCAGTTACAAAGGAATATTTTAACGATATTGTTAAATCTATAAGTAATAATTTAAATCTATTGCAAGATCTATTTCCTTAAATATTCTAGAATGATTCCCTCAAGATGAACTACTTGAAGCCATGTCTATTAAGTATCTTGAATTTTGGGTCCAATTCCATTGTAAAACAAACTATTTTCATAAGAACGTAACTACCTTGGTTGAACATTTTTTGAAAAGTTCAAAATATAATCTAGACAAAAAATTGAAGTAATTATAATTGCAACCAAGCTTATAGACTAATTTGACCATTTTGCAACAACTATGATTGAACAATTTGACTCCATGGAGAATCCCATGCAAGCGGTATCAATAACAAGGGTTTGGGAAACCTTAGGTCAGAGTGAAATATTGTGTGATTCATTATCAAAATATTTCAAATTTTCTAATTAATGTCAAACCATGATATTGGGGTTAGTGGAGGATGAGAGAGTTTTTAGTGTATTGGGTTTTTAAAATCAAATATAAGAAACAAACTAGACAATAATTTGGAAAATTTATTGAGGATGTATACAACTAGGTATGATATCCAAAGTTTTCGTTTTGAAAGGGAACTCAAAATATAGTAGTCCATATGTTAAAGAACAGGGTTGTTAACACTTCAAATGTTAGTGGCAATGGCACACATGACAGTGACATAATGAATGTTGAACTTGAGATGCAGTTAAGTGGATGTATGTAGGGAAAAGAAAATAAATACCAAACTCATAGTCAAGACAACTCTCAATCTCATCATTAGAGTGAGGACTAGGAAGTGAATCAACAAATGAAAGGGATTTAGCAGTTTCTATGTATTTATATTTCATTTCATGAATCATATTCCAAAATTTCATTGATTATATTTTATATTGCACTCCATGAATTAGATTGAAAAGAATAATGTCCAACTATTATCCACTTTTCCAATGTAAAATCTAAATTTTAAACATTGTTTTTAAATTGATTAATTAGATATTAAACATAATTTTAAATTTTCATTCATTAATTAACATATTATAAATAATTCTATATTTGTATTTTAACACACACTTAGTGATTCAACTCAATGCTTAATAACAATAGTAGCATGTACGAAATTAGCAATCATTTAATGTGTATTTGTTAGTAGAAATCAAAGTTTTTTTTGAATTGAGAAAATAAATAATATTAGATAATTTGAACATATTAATGAATTTTAGTTTTTATTGATTTTCAAATGAAGGAATACATAGAGGTAATGCAAATATATTCTTAAAAAACAACTCTACATAGAGTTGAGTTGGAAATTCATATTATCAAATCATTCTATCAGCTTTTGTAGCATGCCCCACTATCCATTTGATGGAAGTGTAATTTGTTCTAACTGATAGTATCTGACTTGAAATTTTATTAACAATTGATAATTGAAATTGAAACCTAACTTAAATGTTTCAATTAAAGTTACATTCAAGGTTATCAGTGGTGTGATGAAATCCAAATAGTTTTCCTCATTCAGGTTTTGAGGAAATTGGTCCAAATCAATATTCCTTATATCCTCCATCTTGTTTCTAAAAGTATCCTTTCCAACAAATTGCTTTGTTGTGTCAAAAGGAAAGGAAAAACCAAGCTCTATCAAGTTCTCTACCTTTTTATTGAGCTTCATCTTTTTTGCAGCTCAATATAGAATTCCTTTGTTTGATGTAGTCTCAAACACTTTTGAATGATAGATGATGCCTTTATTAAGGGATCAATTTGTCATGAATTACTTTGGATTTTAATTCATTGTCACTAGAGTTTTAGAATATTTGTAAAATTTGATTTACAATTTTATCTCTTGAAAAAACATTTATGTTCTTAACTACATATTTTTTGAGCTTCCTATTATGTATTCTTAGAGAATCAATCAATTGAAACAATTCACACAAATGATCAATCCTCTACATTATTTCCTCCCAAATATTTGGTTTCATATCCCCCATTGTTTCTCTACAAAATGTTGTTAACTTATTTCGAGAAGATTTTATTTCGTTTTGTGCTTCCCTCGGCTATGCCTCCAATCTTTCATTAGTTTTCACTATTCCTCAATTTTTTTGAATTTTTTTTATTAATCTAAATTGAATTTTAATTCATTTTTTGATTCATTGACTTTTTCCAAGTTTTGTTTTAATTTTTTTGAAGTGGCTTTTTCATTATCATATTTCTTGATGCTCTCATCTAACCTTTGCTTCAGTTCATTCAATTTCAGTTCCACCTCTATTTTCTCATCCTCTTTTATTGTAGATGTAGAGGTAATTTTTTTATTATTTTTTCTAATTCATTGCTCTTGTTATCTACTTCTTTCCTCTTTGATTTCTCATTTTCTAGGTCATTTTGTAACTTTTCTATGTGAATTTGCAACCTATTTTCATCTCTCTTTCTTTAGCAATGATGTGCACACCACTTTGTTCTTTTTTGATACATTAATTTTATCAAAAAAATTCAACCAAGAAAAAACCATTTGGATACTACTCACCTAAAATTTAGAGTGATCCATCTAATTCTATGTTTTATTTTGAAATTTGGGAACAATAAACATGTACTCCATGGTTTCTATATTTGGGTCAAATGTGGGTAATACCCTAGTTTTGCAAGCTTTGAAGTTATAGTAGATGTATTATGTATCATTTGCTTCCCTTTTTGTTTATACATTTTTTGATTTCCTTTTAAACTCAACATTATTGTTACACACCATTTCTAAGTTACCAGATTAGTTTTACCTTTATAAGTAAATATTTTTTTAATGCAATATTATGACATTAATATATTTAATGGATGAATGAAATGTATGAATATGTATTATGATGAATTTTTTTGTAAATGATTTAATGATGATTATGATATAAGATGAATATGATTTAAATGTATTAACTGGCTACATACTTGTTGCACTAAGCTAGATGCAAGAAAGGTTAAAACCCTCCATAGGGGGAGGGAGAGTATCACCCAAGAGAGGAAGTTGGTATGGAAACCACTGGTATACCTATCTAAGTTGAAGCACCCACTCACTACATAGGACCAATAAACCTTGTTGAGCCAGTCAGAGCTTTATTTCAATAAGTGATAAACCAAGTCAATAGCATTTTGGTTGATAGGAAACATAGGATGGTTATATTTAATTATTTTGATCATCTTTGAACCACCTTGATCATTTAATCAAATCAAATTAAAATAACAAAACTCTTGTACATGTATTTCACTATGTGAAATGTGTATGTGAATATAGGGAATATATATAGGTATGCAAGGGAGCATTTAGGTGTTAATATTTAATTGAGGTATATATATGTATGTATTAATGTAATACTAATACTGAAAATTAAATAAGTCACATATATAAACATATATGTATATATCGTTATATAATGATATAAATAAAAAGGGTTATCATAAACATGTATATAGGAGGATATATATATATGAACATATATACATAATATTGATAATCAGGTGAAACACATATAATATAAATATTGGCATATATATTAATATATATATTAGGTAAAAGTGGTTGAGCCATTGTAAAAAGTTTCATTGATTTCTAGAAATAGATTACACACATTCAAAAGACCAAAAAAGATCTGTAATTTCCATCAGCCAAAAACCATATAAGCCCCTAAAACCATTACATACGCTTCCCAAAACAAGGTGGGCCGAGACAAACTAACATAAAAAATACATGATTGAAAAAAAAATTGGCTACAAATATACAAGGAGATCTAAAGCAATTGCCAAAAGAACTGATAATAAAATGAGGAGAAAGATAGGCCTAAAACTTGAAGAAAAAAACCTTAGTATATTCCACTTTCTTTTGAAGAAGCCAAATTAGTAGGCAAAGTGAAATATGGAGCATACAAGGGATCTTCTAGAGAATTTCTAAATATAAACTACACTGCATTAAAAATACTCTTCAATTTGGTCATAAAATAACAACCTAGTGACGATCTCAAAGAATAGAGGCATGAACTAAACATACCAAAGTGGGAGGCCATAATATAGTGAACCATATCACCCAAAAGAGCACAAAGAGCTGAGGAAGATATGAGCACCTCTCTACAAACAATACCACCAACCAAGTGGTGCAGGAGCATCTTGACATTAAATGTCCTCAAAAGGAAAAAAATTCAAATTTTTCATTTCAATTGTAAAGCAATGGAAAAATCATGAAAATCTATATAATAAGGTCATACATAATGTATTTGAGGTCACAAATAGGTCCTTAGGAGGTCAAAATATAGAAAAACCAATAATTGGAAAAAATGCTAAAAGTTGCCAATTTGTAAAATGCAAAGAATTGGGAAGTTCAATAGACTTTAAGGGAAAAATGAAGAGATGGGTCAAAGAAGGAAGTTTTAAAGTCAATTAATTATTTGGAAACATCTATATAAGCAATGTGGAGGCCAACAAATGATCAGATTTTTGTATTCTTGAAGTTTATCATCAATAAAAGTACCATGTTTTGTTAATTTGCAGAGTTTTTTTATTATTCATTCACTTGTATGGTCTGTACTATTGCATAGGGAATTGAATCTTATTTTCCTTGGTATATCAAAGAGTTAGTATCTTTTTAAGTCCATTTGGAAGTGATTTGATTAAGCAGAACATCTATTGTAAAGCATTCTTTGTAGTTCAGTTAGAAACCCTTAAAACAAGGGTTTTGAGAGTCTACTAGGTAACCGAAGGCTACTCCACTGAATTAGGCCATGTGAATTGGTGGAGTAGATTTAAATATGATTTTTTAGGTTGTCTTTGGGTTGTTTTGTGTAGGGGAAACAAGAATGCAAAAATGGAGTTGTTGTTACAGGGAATTTGAAGAGTTTCCTTCATGAAAAGAATGGATCCATGATGGAAAACATTGCGAAAGAATGAAATCAAGTTGGGAGTGTGTTTGGATTGTTGGATCAGACCTATTAAAAAATGATTGAAGAATTTTTTAAGTGGAAGGAGGTTTGTAATGGGTAATTCTAATAAACCCTCATTCTTGTGTGTGAATAAAGCCTATTATATAGGGTATTGTGGATTAGCAATAAAACAAGATTTTTAGTCCCTAAAAATGGTTAAATATTGAGTTTTGGAACATGAATTATGACTGTTTACTATTATCTAGCAATTTGGTGTTGAAATTATGGTGATTACTTTGGAAAACCGACCTAATTGGGGTTCTTTGGTAGTGTACAATTAGGTTTTTTGATAATTGTTTCTAAACTATGGAATTTGAATTTGTGGCATGTTAAAAGTGGTATTAAAGGGTCCCTAAATGTGCAATTAGTTTGCAATGGTTCAAATAATATTGAATGATGATACTCAATTAAGGGATTTGTAATGCTAGTAGAATATTGGTATTTGCATGCAAGAAACTAATTTTTTGTTGGGATAGTGAAATAACTAATTGAAATTGTCTTAGAACTGACTAAATGATGTTACTAAAAGTGCTTTAGTGCTTGGGAAAAGTTTAGAGGGCTGAATTTGTTAATTTGGTGATTTAGCAATGAGTTTTCTATGTACAAGAATAGAGTTTTGATTGCAAGCTAATGGTAAGATTGATGGATCAAAGGTTTGTGAATGAGAATTTGGTGTGTTTCAGTCTAGAATATGTAGATTACAATGATTTGGATGTCTGGTAATGGATTGGAAATAAGATTACTTGAATTGTTGTTGTTTTTCCTTAAGAATCAAGTTGTCAAGATAGGCAATTTGATGAATAATGTGAATGTGGATTGACTTAGAGTTTAT
This sequence comes from Sequoia sempervirens, assembly GCA_007258455.2. Taxonomy (NCBI): domain Eukaryota; kingdom Viridiplantae; phylum Streptophyta; class Pinopsida; order Cupressales; family Cupressaceae; genus Sequoia; species Sequoia sempervirens. The sequence goes on along the minus strand of VDFB02089305.1, from coordinate 4,324 downwards.
AATTAGGTTATTGATTTGTTTCAGTCATTTTTATGATGGGAAAGATGTTTTTGAGTTTGATAATGATGTGGAATGATTTGGCAGAATAGGTGCCTTGTGATTCTTGAGAGAAGATGTGATTCTGAGTAAAAGATAAAGGGATTTTGAGAGCTTGTTCAATTTTATCTTCTCCAATTGTGTTTGGGACAAAAGTTCCCTTGATAAATTTTTGTTTTTGGTAGATTCCCTTGCATCAATTGGTATAAGAGCTAGCAAGGTTTTGATGATTTGTTAAATTGATGGTTTGCTGAAGTGTTTGATGCTGAGTTGTTGAGTTTGGTTGCAGGTGCTTGATCCATCTAAGTTGTAGAGAGAATTTGTGAGTTTGTGTGGTTGTGTGTAGGTTAAGAAGAACCCAATTTCTGCCAAGAAAAGGTAGAATAAAGTAGAGAGAATTTGGAGGAAAGGAGGAACTTGCTTGAGTTGTTGAGTTGTGTTGTGATGCAATAAGAACCAGATGGATACCTGAGTGAGAAGCACTTGAGGTTGCAGCCATATTGTGAGTACTCCACTAATGGTAATAGTTGAGAAGATGAAGAAAAGAAGACAAGTTGGTTGGAGAAGGTCAAGGATGAATTGTGAGAGAAAGAGGAAACTTTGCAAGGATAGTCCTGTGTCCTTGGTTGAGGAAAAGTTGATGGAAATTTGAGAGTGGTAAAAGGGCATTCTTGTGTCCTTTTGAGGAAGAAAAGTGATTTTTAACTTGATGAGAGAATGAGAAAGGCAAGAGGAAAGAGAAGACAAAGATGAAGATAGATGGTAAAGACAAAGTGAAGATGGTGAGGAAGACAAAGTTGAAGAAAAAGATTGGAACCAAGACAAAGAAAGATCCAGAAGCAGTCCAAGGCAGACTTGAATTTTTTTTGCAGATACAAGAAAATTTGATATGTTTCCAAGGGACTTGGAAAGGTTTTGATGGTTGGTTGTATGGTGCAGGAGCACCTTGACATTAAATGTCCTCAAAAAGGAAAAAAATTCAAAATTTGCATTTCAATTGTAAAGCAATGGAAAAATCATGTAAATCTATGTAATAAGGTCATACATAATGTATTTGTGGTGGAAAAAAGGTCCTTAGGAGGTCAAAAGATAGAAAAAACAAGAATTGGAAAAAATGCTAAAAGTTGCTTATTTGTAAAATGCAAAAAATCAAGAAGTTAAATAGTCTTTGAGGGAAAAATGAAGAGAGAGGTTGAAGAAGGAAATTGTAAATTTAGTTAACTATTTGGAAAAATCTATATAAGCAATGTGGAGGCCAACAAATGATCATATTTTTGTATTCACAAAGTTTATCATCAATAAAAGTACCCTGTTTTGTTAATTTGTAGATTTTTTTTTCTGTTATTCATTCACTTGTACAATTTTTACTATTGCATAGGGACTTGAATCTTATTTTCCTTGGTAGATCATAGAGTGAGTATCTTTTTAAGTCCATTTGGAAGTGATTTGTTTAAGAAAAACATCTATTGTAAGGTATTCTTTGTATTTCAGTTAGAAACCCTTAAAACAAGAGTTTTGAGAGTCTAATAAGTAAATGAAGGCTACTCCACTGAATTAGGACATGTAGATCAGTGGAGTAGATTTAAATAGGATTTTTTTAGGTTTTATTTGGGTTTTTTTGTGTAGGGGAAACAAGAATGCAAAATTGGAGTTGCTTCTACAGGGAATTTGAAGAGTTTCCTTCATGAAAAGAATAGCTCCATGATGGAAAACATTGTGAAAGCATGAAATCAAGTTGGGAGTGTGTTTGGATAGTTGGAGAAAACTTGTTCAAAAGTGATTTCAGTCTTTAAGTGGCTGGAGGTTTGTAATGGGTAATTCTAATAAACCCTCATTCTTGTGTGTGAATAAAGCCTATTATTAATGGTATTGTGGATCAACAATAAAATGGGCTTTTTAGTCCCTGAAAATGGTTAAATATTGAGATTTGGAACACAAATTATTAATATTTATAGTTATCTAGTAGTTTGGTGTTGAAATGATGGTGGTTACTTTGGAAAATTGACCTAATTGGGGTTATTTGGTAGTGCATAGTTAGGTTTTCTAATAATTGTTTCTAAACTATGGTATTTGACTTTGTGGCATATTAAAAGTGGTGTTAAAGGGTCCCTAAATGTGCAATTAGTTTGGAATGGTTCAAAGAAGACTGAATGATGATACTCAATTAAGGGATTTTCAATACTAGTAGAATGTTGGTATTTGCATGTAAGAAACTGTGTTTTTGTTGGGACAATAAAATAACTAATTGAAATTGTCTTGGAACTGAATAAATGATGTTACTAAAAGTTATTTAGTGCTTGGGAAGAGTTTAGAGGGCTGAATTTGTTAATTTGGTGATTTAGCCATGAGTTTCTTATGTACAAGAATGAAGTTTTTATTGCAAGATAATGGTAAGAATGATGGATTAGAGGTTTGTGAATGAGAATTTGTTGTGTTTCAGTCTAGAATATGCAGATTATAGTGATTTGGATGTCTGGTAATGGATTGGAAATAAGATTACTTGAATTGTTATTATTTTTCCTTAAGAATCAAGTTGTCAAGATAGGTACTTTTATTAATAGTGTGAATGTGGATTGGATTAGAGTTTATAATTAGGTTATTGATTTGTTTCAATCATTTTTATGATGGGAAAGATGTTTTTGAGTTTGATAATGATGTGAAATGATTTGGAATAATAGGTGCCTTGTGATTCTTGAGAGAAAAGATTGATTATGAGTAAAAGATAAAGGGATTTTGAGAGCTTGTTCAATTTGATCTTCTCTAATTTGTTTGGGACAAAATTTCCCTTGATGAATTGTTGTTTTTGGTAGATTCTCTTGCATCACCAAGTTTGACGCTGCTCAAAGGTCATAATTTACCAATGCAAGTTCCAACAAATACATCAGACAAACATGAGGTAGAAGGAAGCTACCCACTATAATTTTTATTGTCTGATTACACCACAAGTTTTCCATGAGGTTGGACATAAAAAAGGAAGCTAATTCATGTGGCAAGGACATGGGATGCATCTTGAGAAACTCTCTACTCAAAACAAATATAATTGCTTCTTTAACATTTCGGCAGTGGATTATAAATGCAATTCAAATAAATTCATAAACACAATTATAGTGAACCCTAACTTCCACAATTCAGGGTAGAATGAAGACTTTGAAGAGGCTGTCCATGGTAGGCTAAAAAAAAAAGATAACAAGCCAACCAAATAATATAAACTTACCATCTGGAGCAGCTTAAAAAACCAAAAACAAAACACCACCCTGAATGTTGATATCAGATAATAAAGGATCATGCATGTGCAATCAAAGCCAATGTACTTATCACACAATCACCAAAGCGCTTGCACCAGGCCCATAACCAACAATATGTGTATCAAGTAATTGTCATGAAAGCTCAAACCAAGTGTCAAGCATATAGAAATCCATCACCCAAAATTCTTCCAATGAAAAGACCCTAGAGTGAGGTCATAGCTTTCCAATGTGCACCAAAAATATTTCCCTAAATAAGCCAATTCACCTAAATTGATAGAAAGTACACAAGGAACTATTGGAAGAATGAAGAAGAATGGATAGCTATATAGTTTTGTGTTGTTATTGATGTCACCATGTTATTTAGGTTGTGACTACAAGTCTAAGTTAGTTCTTGATCTGGTATTTTGGTCTGGTATTTGAACCGGTATACAAGCTACACCCTCTAGTATTTTGGTCCACAATCCTCTGCGGCTGATAGTTGCTACTTGCAGCTTTGGAAAATAGTTTATGAGTGTTGAAAGCATGTATGTTTAGAATCTCTTGTGCTCTGGTGCTCGTATGGTGTATCTACATTATTCTATTGAATACCTTTTTTGCAATTAAGTCAATTTCTAGCCAACTTCGTGAATAAGTTGTGATATGGTGAATCAATTTTTATTATGCGGATATATGTGCGACCTATCTTAGGTCTATGCTGACATGATAAAGTATGCTAAACATTTTGATTTATTGGTTGGAATGATTTTATAAATACTTGAGGTTGACAATTGGTATTTTTGGTAAACAAGGAATGCATCTAATTATGTCGACCTAATTAATGCTTATAGATGGATCGAGTATATATATTGGACAAGTTTGAAGATTGATGAATGAAGTAGTAGTGATTGAGAAGCTATGAATGCAAAAAGTGTGAAGATGATGAAGTGCATTAAGTTTGTTTATTGAGCATCACTGGAACTATATCAACACTTGATAGGTGCACTCTCCTCAGTTCATTCTGGTTGTGAAGCCAATTTTGTTCTATAATTGTTTTGTAGGTAGTG
>VDFB02089304.1:25996-81167 GCA_007258455.2 Sequoia sempervirens | reverse complement strand
GGACATTTTATCTTCACTTTCTATGTACATTGCTTGATTGTAAGCTTCCAATTAGGAAGAGGGTGGTACTACCTTCATCTTTTTTCTTAACGATGGAAGTAGACCTTTGATGAACCATCTTTTCTTGAGACCACTGAATGGTTCTATTTTTAACTTTACAAGAAATTCTTTAAGTCTACAATTATAAGCTTGTGTACTTAAATGCCAGTTTAATTATGAAAATAACTGTATAAAAACTTCAACCAAGCTCTAGTTAATCTCCAAAACAAATCTAACTTAATCAAAATCTGATTCAATTATAGGAGGCCTTGAGATTTAGATTAATGTTTGGGTTATTGAAGACCATGGTGAAATCTTATTGCACATATTGTGAACTGCTTTAATTTATGGTGACCAAATCAACAATAAAAAGTTATATCCTGAAATAAGTTAATGTACTATACTGTAAGGACTTGACATGTTTCACTAATCTTTTGGTAGAATTTTTCACTTTGCATTTCAAATTACAAACTTGTTTTCGTAGTTTTCTGTAAAGAAGTTAGCAGGAATGATTATTGTTCTCTGAACAACTAAAACATGCATATTATTCCCACTCATTTTTAACTACAAAATAGAGATGTTATCTCTATCAAATTTTGGGAGATATTCAGATTTCTTAATTTAAATTAAATGTCATTTCTTGTTTCTAAAAAATATTTGATTTTAAATTTGATCAAAATCTCTTTGCAGTGATTCTTATAACCCTGTGCCAGGGGTTATGGCAGAGGTTCCCTCATCAAAGAATTACGATGGTGGATTTTCCTGTAATCTTATGGTACATTTTTAAAACATAATATCTTCGTGATATTTTTTTAGTTGGTAACATAAAATTTAGCATTGTAAGAGGTAATCCAAAATGTTTAAATGCAATAATATACCAATTATAGGTGATTAGTTATTTATGGAGTATCATATGGTTATCATTTTGTAACATGGTTCTTGTATGTTGGAAAGCTTACTTTACACTGTGAATGTTGTAAATATAAAGCTGAAGTTAAAACTAGAAGGTAAAGATAAGTTAATTCATTAACACAGAGTCTAGGTGAAATCTTATTGCACATATTGTGAACTGCTTTAATCTATGGTGACTAAACCAACAATAAAAAATTATGTTCTGAAATAAGTTAATGTACTATACATGTTTCACTAATATTTTGGTAGAATTTTTCACTTTGCATTTCATATTACAAACTTGCTTTCATAGTTTTCTGTAAAGAAGTTAGTAGGAATGTTTATTGTTCTCTGAACAATTAAAACATGCATTTTATTCCCACTCATTTTTAACTACAAAATATAGATGTTATCTTTATCAAATTTTGGGATATTCAGATTTTTTAATTTGAATTAAATGTCACTTCTTGTTTCTAAAAATGTCTTGATTTTAAATTTGATGAAATGCCTTGCAGTGATTCTTATAACCCTGTGCCGGGGGTTATGGAAGAGGTTCCCTCATCAAAGAATTATGATGGTGTAGAGATATTTGGGCGTGAGAATGGGATGAGGAAGATGATCTTTCCTTTGGATTTGTTGCTTTGCTATTGACGAAGGCTCTATCTGTTGGCGTTTAAATTAGCACCTCTGGAGTGCTGATTGTAAACGTTAAGCTATTACAAATGTTTTGCAACACTTCTTCGTTATTTAAAAAGGAGAAGTCCCTCTCTGCTGATGGAATGCGTAAGGAAGGGTAGAGTAAACTAAGGTTCCTATCTTTTTGTACTCAGCGGTAGGACACAAGGGTGCACAAACACAATGCGCCGTAGCTAAGCTTTTCTCTGGTTTCTGCAGATCTTAACTACGACTATTCTAGCTTTTAATCTATCCTATCTCCTCAAGGTAAACAGAGCATGAGGGCATAGGAGCGGGAATGAATGGATTGGATCACTTGAATCCGCCGTCTCCTTAGAATATGGCCGAGACTCTAAACTCTTGGATATATGCTGGGATAAGGTTTTATACAAGTAAACACTCTTTACGGTAAGTTGTCGTCTTGCCAAGGAGGATGAACCCCTGTCTGAGATATAGGCTAGGAAACAACTTACTAGAAACAAAAAATTACAATGTTTCAGCTAACAAACTTGCTGAGGAGGAACCCCTTTCCAAAGTATAGGTTGAAAGACAATCCATTTAGACAACATCAAACAACAACCGTTAATAATAGATATCCAAGGAGGAGGAACCCCTGTCCGAGGAGGGAAATGAAACAACAAGCTATTTAAACACAAGACGTTATGGAAGAACTCAAAACTTTAGATCAAATTGCATGTGCCCTTTGATTTCCTTCTTCAAGCTTTTAGAATGAATTACAAAGATTGGGACAACAAAGGCACAAAATCATGCACAATTATGATCAACCAATGAACTCTCATTCAAGAGTGAACAAATATTCGCTTTCAAAGCTATTGGCAACAATGGCGCAACAATTTTGCATAGCAAGTAAAGGTTAAACAAATAATGAGCCCAAGGCTCTTATTTATAAAACTCAAAGGAGTGGGCAACCCCAAAATCTCCTTGAGTTAACAATGAGTTCTTGCCAATCAATTAGCAAGATTTATTCCTATAAAGGGGGAACAAACAGTTAACTGGAAATCTACTTCAGTTAATTGAAACTAAACAAAGAGTCAATTGGAAACTACTTTAGTTGACTCAAACTAAACTAAGAGTGAACTTTAATATACATTAGGTGTCTTTAAGATAGACATCCATGATTTATGGGATAAGTCATCCATGATTAGTGGAGTCAAAACAAACATCCACAATCAATGGAAGTCAAAACAAACCACCCCATAAATAGAGATAGACATGCATGATTCAAGGGACAGTTGGTTAACTTGGAATGAGTCATCAAGTTAACTAATTGTTAATCATAAATGCCTTCCTAGAGACTAGGACGTCCCAACCTAGGTGTCTTTTCACATCTCACCACCTACAGTCAACAACTCCTCAATCCATGTGTTGACTTCTTCCGCTTCCGGATAGTCAATGCTTTGATGACATGGCATCTCTTCTCCTTGCGCAAGCTGCTGCTCTTGGTAACTTTGGCGGCTCTGTGCTTGGAAGAACCTCTTTGTAGCTGGTAAGCCAGGATGCTTACTGTGATGCAGGAGGTGGTAAAACTAGCCTCTCGGTTGCAAGATCAGCCTTTCTTTCTTCTTCGTCCAGAGTAACTGCTGCGGCTCTCCATTGAGTGGGTGATGTATTCTTTTTAAAGATAAAAATCCGTAGACTGCTGATGATGTTCATTTGCTCTCCAGCAATATGTGTGAGATTTGGTTGGAGAGTTGCTGGTGCAAGGTCTGGTTGTTCAATTGGAGCCCAAGGATGCCAAATTGTCATTCTATGAAGAAAAACTTGCTTGTTGACTGTAAACACGGATATGTTCAAACAACTTCTGAAAAACCCCTAAAAATAGCCACCCGCTGAGAAGTATTTTTCCAGAAAAAATCTGGCACATGGGTTTTGTTCGTGCTTCAATGTTGAACAAACCTAGTTCCTCAAAATTTTGATTCTGAAATTTTTTCGGAAAAACCCCCCAAAATAGGGGTAGCAAGTTGGTTGATTCTGGAAAATTTGATGAGATGGGTTTTACTGGAAAATTATTTTGACTCTGCCCAGTTGATCAGATCTATGGTAGCCTGCTGATTTGTGTGACATGCAAGAATACCTAAGACAAGAAGAGAAGAAGTAGACAAAAGATGGATTGGAAGTTTTTTAATTTGACTCCCTAAGAAAATTTGTCTCTGGATCCAGCCTTTGATTAGAAATCTTCTTCTGCTTTTGATCTTCAAGAAATATTGAAAAACGGTCAAAAACCTTGGCTAGATCTAAAAATGGCGTCCTTGATAGCTTATTGCTGTTCTTGATCAACTTGCAAAAAAATGAGCATAATGGACGTCTATGCTTGATCATATAGAGATTTGTGCTTGAATCCATGAAGTTTGGGAGCCTAACTCATGATCTAAAGCTGATTTGGCTTGATATGGAGTCCAAAAGGTTGATTTCCATTGATGGTAGGTGAGTTGGCCAAGTTTTCCTCCAAAATATCTTAACTGAAGTCAACAAACTTGCCTTTGACCTTTTTAGGCGTCCCTTTTGAGTTTGAGTGCTTTTTTTATCATTTTTTTTTGTTGTTGAATGGCCTTTGTTTGATCCTCGCTCTAGGTTGATCAGTTGATCCTGAGCAGCTACTGATAGATTCATCGGTAAGGCTGGATCAAAAGCGAAAAGATAATGCACAGGAGGTGTTAAGCGAAAAGCTGAGTTTGAAATTTACTTGGTAGGTGCCTTTCTTTAGCAAAGGCTTTTGCACTTGTCTTAGTCAATTTTCAATGTCTGTGTTTCAACTTCTTCATTTTGACCTCCCGTGCTTTGATTTGATCGCCTTGTTGATCAGTGAGCCGGACAATCATGTTTGATGATTCATCAAGTGGCCAGCTCAATCCTGCAAAGGATGGCTGGTATTTTAGTTTATGGAAGTCAGTTTAAGGTCCTTGAAAGCAAAGGGTACCCACGGCTGAAATGGGAAAAAGCATGCTACGCCATTGATAATATTCTGTAGAGCTGCTCGGTTCATGCTACTCGAGTTGATTGCCTCGCCAGTTCTTGTGATTATAGCCCGTTGTTGAGATTAAACATAATGTCCTCGTTTTAGCTGGCATTGTTTACATTTAGAGGTGACCTATCATTTTGACCCTCGTGGTGAGATGTGATTAGAGGTTGCTTTTGGCGATTATCCACGAGTTTGGGACTTTCTCCATCAGTTGATTGAGTTTGGGCCTTAGCGAGACTCCTGAGCAATATTGAGGCACTTACTATTTATAGTAAGTTAAGTGACGAGGGTTACACTATTTCTGGTAGGGCACCTGGCTCAGTTGGCAATTTCAGTTTCGACCCAGTTTGACAGTTTGTGGAGCAAACGGAGAATAAGGGAGCATTTAATAATAATTAAATGATTATTATTATGACTTTATATTATAAAGTCACTTTAAGTGAAATATTAAAGTTATTAATTAATTAAATGGCTTATTATAAAGTATTTAATGACTTTATAATGAAAGGGGCGAATTATTTATTTAAATGAGTATTTATTACTCATTAAAGTGAAAACCATTATTTGATTAATTTTCCTAAGTTAGAAAAGTGTGAAATTATTACTATTGAATGCATTTAAGTTGCTTTTTTGAAGGGGGGTTGAACTTCTAAGAGAGATTATATATTTTCTCAAGACAGAATAGAACTCATTATTGATTGATTATTCAAATTTTGTCTTTTCTCTCTGAGAACATTTGGAGTTGGAGAAACAAGGGTTTCTGCAATTAGGTTTTGGAGAACGCCAACTCTTCAGAATCAGACATACTGAGGCTGTGAAATACCAGTTGAAGATTGTCAGTTAATTTTGGCTTCATTCAAAAGTCATTCTGAGCTTCTGGTGAAGATTTAGATTGGGGTTTGGATTGATTTTCTTCCAGAAGGAAATCTCCTTCAGTGACCATTCATTATTCATCATCCGACACACATTCCAAGGTTGTACGGCTGCATTAATTGCTGTTGCTGGGCCGTACCATTCAGCTGCAAGGCCGTACTTTCTTTTCAAGCAAAAACGCTTTTCCTTTTTTCTGAATCCACTGTTTCCGGTGGTGGCCTTGATCATCGGAGGTCTTACAGTAATCAATTTCACAGAGGGAGATCCTTAACTTCATGCTGGCCGTACCATTTTATCATCATTTCAAGTGGCTGCAATAAGTCAAGTTTTTGAATAATTATTGTTGCCTTTTTACTTGCATGTCTGGATTACGCATTTGTAAGCTTCTAGAAAGATCAATAAATCACTTGCCTTTAGAATCCAGTGATATTCCTCTATATTTTTGTCTTCTAGCATTTTTATTTAATTTTTCCAAAGCATTTACTCTCAAAATGCTTTAAGCCCTTATTGCACAAAATCATTCAAAAACTATAAAATATCAAAACAAAACCATAAAAACCTTGCATTCTCAGTCATTGGTTGGGTTGAGAGTCACCTGGTCTCTTATAGTGGTATTAGAGCACAGTTTTCCTGCCATCCTGTGCTTTTTTAGTTTCTTTTTTAGTCAGATGTGTGCTTTTTCGATGCTTTTTCATGAGTAGAGACATTATCTTCTACAGTAAGGGTAGAGGAACAGGCAGAGTTGAGGATTGGACAGGTTCACCTATTCTAGAAGGTGAGACAGTATCAGGGGTTCTGGGTATACATAGATCCGGTTCTAAGCTGATGAAGCAGGTGTTACTACAAGCGATGGCGGTCGTGAAGATTAAACTGAGAGACTCATAGGGATCGAGGGGAAAGAAGAGCATACTGAGGTAGAGATTTCTGATGACGAGTTCAGACAAAGGCATGATAATATGATGGACATGATGTCGCAGCTTATGGGCACAATGAGACAACATTCACCACAGCAGCATGTCTTCCAGCTAGGGCAATCTAGCAGGACTGCAGGTGTGGAGCAGCCACAGGTGTCAGTACCACAGCAGGCATCTTTCAATGTTCCTGAGCGTAGGCCTAGACAACCTACTTTCCTTGCGGAGGTCCCTCGATTCGGCGGCGGCCCGGTCCCACGGCCGGAGTTTGAGCCTAAGTGCGTCGATTAGGTGGCGTGACTAAAATCCCTTTCGCAGTATTGACATTGGCTCACGAGATTAAGTGATCTTGCCGTAACTGCGAGTTTATGGATGTAGAATTAGACGAGGTGGAAGTAGATTTGGCGCCAAAGCTCCCACAATACCAACTACCACCACCACAAGAGTGAATCGTGATCGCCGGCATGCCAGTGAAACCGTTATCTTGCCTTATTTTGATAGTCACGAGAAGAGGAGTTTAGTGAGGTCTTGGTACGAAAAGCGATAATTACCTATCCTGGGGCCTATGTAGAGACGAGGCCATTAAGTTTGCTACATTGCATCTTGATGGATTGGTAGCATGATTAGTGGCATCCGCGGCATGTATACAGCAGGTCATCACCCACGGTTACCACTTACTCCCAGGGAGTTCCGCGGCGAGGCTCATGGGGCGTTTTGACAAAGCGGATCGAACTTAGTAGGGGAGGTAGCTTGGCTCAAGCCCGGTGGTGAGTCACGGATACCTACATCAGTGAATCCCAGAAGATAACAGTTATGGTGACAGGCATATCGGAGAGGAGACTTGTCATTTTGTTTACTGAGGGGTTATATGAGCCTATGAGAGGTTGGGTCAAGGCCTTTGATCCTCCTACTCTTTAGGAGGCTATGTGGAAGGCAAGGAGTATGGAGCTTGCTACTTCGAAGAAACAATTTCAACCCAAAACAAACACCTTGCTTGTTGAGGAGAGTCCTACACCAGTTGCAGAACAAGAAAATAAAATAGCAGCAAGAATTGATGATGCAACTCGTGATGAATTGAGAAGGAAACAACTATGTTATTGGTGCAAGGAACCTTACAACAAGGAGCATGATTGTCCTTTGAGACCAAAGGGTAGAGCCAACCGCGCTATGTGGGTTTACTATGAAGATGTTGAGTTTGAGGATTCAGACCAGCAGGTTGTTTCAGAACATGCGGTGGCCGGGAATGCCTCTATGGAGTTTGGGCCCGATGCCAACTTGTCCTCGTTGGTATTATCTGCTAGTGTATGGGATGATTCATTCAGGTCTAGGGGATTAGTGGATGGACAACGATGTATTGCTATGCTTGACACCGGAGCCACACACAATTTTATTGATGAGAGCTTTGTCAACAGATGTAGACTCTAGACAGAGGACTTCGCTGGATTCAGAGTTTGGTTGGCGGATGGATATACCCTCACTTGCACTCGACGAATTTGTAATCTCACCCTCATGCTGAGTGATTATGAGTTGCAGGCAGACTTTTATGTGGTCAACCTGGGTGGGATGGATTTAGTGTTGGGTATGAGATGGCTTCAGGACATTAGTGTGTTCACCCTCAACTTGCCTAAAATGGAGATGAGATTTGAGATACAGGGCAAGAAATATGTGTTGAGGGGGATTACAGATGGGAGCCTACGCTCTATCTCTCTCGTTAGTGGGAAGAGTGAGAAGGTAGAGAAGGATTTTGCACAGATTGGGTATGGTTTTGGATCCTACTCTCTTGACCCTAGTCTGGAGATGAGTGATGATAGTGTTTGGGATCCTACTTGTGCACTGGGATTCCAGACTTAGCTTTCAGAGGAGTTTCACAGTGTGTACACGGTGCAGAGTGCATAAGGTTTCATGTTTGACTCGCACGTACACGATTTGTTTCAGGTGCACAGTTCTGGTATGCACGTACTTGATATGTTGGATGACAGTATATCTCGTGCAGTTTTAGGGAGCAAGTGTTGCTTGCAGTTTGACTTGCTTCCTCCTGAGTTTTTTGATCCTATGACAGACAACACTGAGGTTGACAGGGGATGGCATTCTATTCCAGTTGATCAGTTGTGGGAGTTACTGGAGACAGTTGTGGCTAGTAGGAACATTGTTCGGCACTATCCTTGGGATCCAGGTGGTGTGGTGCGTCCTTATTTGCAGAGATTGCTTGGGGACAAGCAATTTCAAGGAGGCCAGACTGTAATGTACCCGTTTTAGCTGACATTGTTTGTTGAGGAGTGAGCCTATCATTTTGACCCTCATAGGCTGACGAATGTGATTAGAGGGTTGCTTTTGGCAATTATCCTGAGTTTTGGGACTTTACTCCATCAATTGATTCAGGTTTGGGCCTTGGCAGAGACTCAGAGTGATCTTAAGAAATCAGGCAGTTGCTATTCTGGTGAAGTCTCTTCTCAATAATTAATGATCATCAATTATTATTATGACTTTATATTATAAAGTCACTTTAAGTGAAATATTAAAGTTATTAATTAATTAAATGGCTTATTATAAAGTATTTAATGACTTTATAATGAAGGGAGCGAATTATTTATTTAAATGAGTATTTATTACTCATTAAAGTGAAAGCCATTATTTGATTAATTTGCCTAAGTCAGAAAAGGGCGAAATTATTATTATTAAATGCCAATTAAACTGCTTTTTGGAAGGGTCGAACTTTTGAGAGAGATTATATATTTTCTCAGAGACAGAATAGAACTCATTATGATATGATTATTCGAATTTTGTCTTTTCTCTCTGAGAACATTTTGGAGTTGGAGAAACAAGGGTTTCTGCAATCAGGTTTTGGAGAACGTCAACTCTTCAGAATCAGACATACTGAGGCTGTGAAATACCAGTTGAAGATTGTCAGTTGAGTGGCTTCATTCAAAAGTCATTACAGAGCTTATAGGTGAAGATTTAGATTGGGGTTTGGATCGATTTGCTTCCAGAAGGAAATCTCTATCAGTGGCCATTTCTTTATTCATCATCCGACACACATTCCAAGGTTGTACGACTGCATTAATTGCTGTTGTTGGGCCGTACCATTCAGCTGCAAGGCCGTACTTTCTTTTCAAGCAAAAACGCTTAGCCTTTTTTCTAGATCCTGTCTCCAGTGGTGGCGCCTTGATCATCTGGAGGTCTTGCGTCAATTTCATAGAGGGAGATTATTAACTTCATGCTGGCCGTACCATTTTATCATCATTTCAAGTGGGTGCAATAAGTCAGGTTTTTGAATAATTATTGTTGCCTTTTTACTTGCATGTTTGGATTACGCATTTGTAAGCTTCCAGAAAGATCAATAAATGACTTTCCTTTAGAATCGAAGTGATATTCCTCTATATTTTGTCTTCTGGCATTTTATTTAATTTTTTCAAAGCATTTACTCTCAAAATCGCACAAACCCTTATTGCACAAAAATCATTCAAAAAAACTATAAAATATCAAAACAAACAAAAACCTTGCATTCTCAGTCAGTGGTTGGGTTGAGAGACACCAGGTCTCTTACAGTGGTATCAAAGCACAGTTTTCCTACCATCCTGTGCTTTTTCAGTTTGATGTGTGCTTTTTTGATGCTTTTTCATGAGTAGAGACATTATCTTCTACAGTAAGGGTAGAGGAACGGGTAGAGTAGAAGATTGGACAGGTCCACCTATTCCAAAAGGTGAGACAGTATTAGGGGTTCTGGGTATACACAGATCCAGTTCTAACAGCAGTGAGAACAGTGTCACTACAGTGATGGCAGATCGTGAGATTTCGACAGAGACTCATAGGGATCCAGGGAAAGAGCATGCCAGAGGTGAGATTTCTGATGACGAGTTCAGACGAAGGCATGAAGACATGATGGACATGATGTCTCAGCTTATGGGCACAATGAGACAACATTCACCACAACAGCATGTCTTCCAGCTAGGGCAATCTAGTAGGACTGCAGGTGCGGAGCAGCCACAGGTGTCAGTACCACAACAGGCATCTTTCAGTGTTCCTGAGTGTAGGCCTGGACAACCTACTTTCCTTGCCAGAGAGGTCCCTCCAGTTCAGCAGGCAGAGCAGCCGGAGTTTCAGACGCCCTAGGGTACGTCAGTGGCTGACGTGACTAGGTACTTAGCAGAGTATTCGACATTGGCTCTTGAGATTAGGCAGTCTTTGTCTTTTCACGAGTTTATGGATGTGCATAGACCTAGAGGTGGAGGTAGATTTGAGCGCAAAGCTCCCCAGTACCAACTACCACCACCACAAGTGAATCGTGATCTTCAGCATGTAGTGAGCAAGATTATCTTGCCTTATTTTGATGGTGCAGAGAGGAGTTCAGCGAGGTCTTGGGTACAAAAGCTTGATAATTACCTATCTTTGAGACCTATGTAGGAGGACGAGGTCATTAAGTTTGCTACATTGCATCTTGATGGGTTGGCGCATGACTGGTGGCATCACGACATGTATACACTGGGTCATCACACGGTTACCACTTATCAGGAGTTCACGAGCAGGCTCATAGAGCTTTTTGACAAAACAGATCCAACAATAAGTCAGGTTTTTGAATAATTATTGTTGCCTTTTTACTTGCATGTTTGGATTACGCATTTGTAAGCTTCCAGAAAGATCAATAAATGACTTGTGTTTAGAATCAAAGTTATATTCCTCTATATTTTGTCTTCTGGCATTTTATTTAATTTTTTCAAAGCATTTACTCTCAAAATTGCACAAACCCTTATTGCACAAAAATCATTCAAAAAAACTATAAAATATCAAAACAAACAAAAACCTTGCATTCTCAGTCAGTAGTTGGGTTGAGAGACACCAGGTCTCTTACATTAACCCAAATGGTGAAGGTCATCTTGGAGAACCTTCTGCCATCTTACAACTTTTAAGGGTCCCAAATAAAGGGCGTCTTTCTTTGAAAAGGGCACTTTTTCCCATGTCTTAGCATGTTTTATCATGCTTTTCATTTAGTCTCTTTCTGGGACGTTTTTCACTTGATTGCTTCCAGCTGCTGCCTGGCAAACCTGATGAACATGCTGTTGATTTGCCTGAGAGGCTGGGACTAAGCTAAACAAGTTACTTACACACGATAGCTGCTGACGAGGTCATCAGGTACCTGAAAAGGAAGGGCGCCCCTAGCCAACAGGGGCGCTTTTACTTTGTAATTTACTGTTTAAACCTTCATTTTTCATTTTCAGTCAATTAGCCATTGCAATTGGTTGACTCATCTCGCAGCTTGGCTGTTAGATTCGTTGTCACACCGAAACGGAGTCGAAGAGACCTCATGAAGGTGTGAATTTCCTGAAACCGACATCTGAACCACCCTATTCAAGAGCGCCTTTGCTTGAAAAGGGCTCTTTTTTCAATGCTAGATCATCATTTTTGCTGTCTTCGTCAACTGCCTCTTTTCACTCTGCTGACGTTTGTTGGCGATCGCTTCATCAGACAATCTTGCTGAATGTTACATTGTTGAGCCAGCAGGAGAACGTAGAAGATGACTGCCTTGGATGAATTAAATGACTACATTTGGCCCCTGAGAATCAAGGGCGCCCCTCTCTGAAAAGGGCTCTTTTTGCATGATGGACTGATTTCTCCTTCGTAACGTTTCCAGAGTTAGTCAAAATTCGACCTTTTTCACTTTCAGAAATCTCCTCCGTCAAAGATCACCATTTTTGTCCTTTTCCGCCATGGTTGCATTGTTGAAGCTTTTGAAGCTTAGCTTTCAGCACCTGGTACTGGCCAATCTGCCATTAATGGCTGCGGAGCTCCTAACTTTGTTCCTGAAAAACAAAAATGGACCCACCAGAGTAAAACATGTCTTTTGGTGATTTTGACTTGATCAGTGTGATCGTGAAGTCGATTAATCCTATCAAAATATTTTTCAATCGTTTCCGGGAAGGTCTTATTTTTGGGGGTTTACCTGAAAATAGGGGTGTAAAACCCTAATTTTCAAATTTTCAGAATTTTGCATGTGTTCCTTGATAGAAACCCACAAAGACCTCATGTTTGGTTTGACCTAAAACAAACTTTTGACGACATATTTACATGATTTATCTCAATTTAAGCAGAATGCCAAAAATTTATTTTGGGTACAACACTATCCCTTGCAGAGGAAACAATATATTCTTCTAATGATATTTGTCTCGGGTAATGCAAAAAAATGGCGATTTTGTTGCTGGTTTTTCTAAGGATGCTTGGGCCTGTGAAGGGGTTGTTGAGGAGGACGAACTTCTTGACATTCTTTTTGAGGCTCATTTGAAGGCGTAGAGGCGTGAGTTTGTGAAGTCTAGGGAGAAACCCCATAATGATGCTTTGTTTACGGGTCTCAAAAAAGGCTTTCTTCTCCCTTCGAATGTTGAGGGGGGTGTTTGTATGCTTGATGTTTCCTCTTCTCCTATTGATGTTCTTGTTCCTTGTAATGTCCCCATTCTAGTCAGTTTCAGGAGCAGTTGAGTTAGCCTATTTCTTGGACCCCTGTAGGCTGACAGGTTTCGGTTAGGGGGTCAGTGGCCGTTTTGGTGGGTGTTGTCATTTCCCTCTCCTTCACTTCAGTAGTGGATTCAGTGCAGGCATCTGTAGCACAGTGTTTGCCAGCTTCTGAAGGCACGGAAAAACACAGAGAATTGAGGGAGTTATGAATATTTTTGTGGTTAAGTTAATTATTTAACTAATTGGTATATTATAAAGTCAAATTGACTTTATAAGTTAAAAAGCCACTTAAATATATTAAATTGATGACTTAAGGTGATAAAGTGAAAAATTAAATCACTTAAGTCTCTTAAAAGGTGCGTTCACTTCATAAAGTGAAAATTATAAACGATTGAAATGATTTAAATACATTTTAAATGTATTTAATTGTAAAAGTGGCATCACTTTTGGGAAATTGTGCCTTTTTGGGAATATAAGGCAAAAGGGGCAATTCAACCTCATTATGGATGATTATTTGAAATTGCTACTTTTATCTTCTCTATGATTTTGTCTGAGACAAGGGTTACAGTGAATTTCTTCCATTGGAGAAACAAAAGATCTTCAGTGTTTTGCAAACTTGAGGCTATGGAAGACCAGCTGAATCTTTGCTACAGGGATGGCTTCATTTTAGAAGTCAATTTGAGCTTCACTAGAGTTTTTATGTTCAATTTCTTTCCATTTTTCAATAAGGGTCTATAGTGATTGAGGCTCCTTCATTCAACAGATCTGGCATTTGAGGAGCAAGTTGTATATTTTCCTTGTCTGGTCGTACCATTTCAGGCCTATGGTGTGTGCATCTGGGGTTGAGGTGTTTGAACCAGAAGGCTGAAACGCCTTCTTTTGGAGCCTTCTATTCTTTCCATATTGGTTGCCTGGTATTCTTCAGTCATTTGCTACAGTTTCTGACAGGGAGAAACCAACACCAGGAGGCAGGCGTTGGATTTATTCAGTTTTCAAGATTCTTGATTGGCAAGCTCCAAAATTTCTTATTTAAATAATCTAGAGGTTTTCGGGTATGTTTGTTGTATGTAATTCCTTTGTTGTAGTTGTTTAACACTTAATACAATTGCAGTTTCTCAAATTTTGCTTAAATTTTAGTTTTATCAACATTTTATGCTTGGCGCACTTCCCAAAAATGGTCTTAAAACTCATGAAAAAACAAGCAAAACACTTAAACATATAGTTTTAGTTCAGAAGTTGAGGTTGAGCCAGCTGGGCTCATCACATTCCTTCTATTGTTTTTGCATTGACCCCTAAGGTTTTTGAGAAACTTTGTGAGGAAGGATTGCAATGTGAGGGATGGGAGTATTGGTGCTCATGTGGCTGCTGTTTCTTCTTCTCCTATTGTTGTCCTTGCTTCAAACCCTAGGGTTGTGGATGAGCTTACTGCGGAGGAGGTGTGTGGTGCATCTAGCCTGCGGTTAGGTTATGACTAATGTGATAGATGGGAGTTTCTTAGAGGTTAAGGAGGTTGGACCAATTTCAAATTGATATTCTTGATTCTCTCTTTATTGAGTCATTGGCTTGGCTTAGGAGCTCGCTTGTTGGGATATTTTGTGGCAATCTTCCCAATATCGATACTATTAAAAGATGGGTTCTTCGGGTCTGGAAAATAAGAGGCCAGGTTGAAATAACTGCTATGTTGAATGGTTTTTTTCTTTTTTCTTTTCCTTTCCTAGAGGATTGTTCAAGGGTCCTTCTAGATGGCCCCTAGTTTCTCGGCTTAAATGGCCTTCGTCTTCAAAATTGCTCTTCTAGTTTCAACTCAATGAAAGACACTTGCAAGTTTACTTTTTGTGTTTGTTTGCCAGGGCTGTCTCTGGAGTATTTGGCATGAAAAGATTTTTATGTGTATTGCTAATTCTTTTGGGTAATATTGTGCTATTGATAAGATCACCAAATTCAAGAAGCATTTGTTGTACGCTAGATTTTGTGTGTTCATGGAAAATAGCCTTGTGCTCCCCACTCAGATTACCTTATCTTTAAAATTTGGAAAGTGAGTGCAATAGATTGAATATGAAGACTCTCCAGTTATTTGTCATTCTTCTGGTAAAGTGGGTCATGCCTCCACTACTTGCTTGAGCAATAAGAAACAACACTTTGTTTGGAAGAAAAAGGAAAAAATGCTAGCTTCTATGGAGTACACTGCTCCCTTTGAGGAGTTTCAGAATGAAGCTTTTAAAGGGAATTCCTCTTAATCAATGTTGGACTCCTCTTTTAAAATTTCGGGGTTGGAAGTTGGATCTGTCAATGGTCTTGTGTTTTTTCCCTATACCAAAAAAAAAATGATTTGGGAACAATCCTTGTACTATGATAAATCAAAAATCTTTGGAACAAATTTTTAAACCACCTTGACTTTGTGTTGGTTGGTGGTTGTACCAAGTTTTGTAATGCTTTGTATTCTGTAGTCTCCTAATCTATCTGCTTTGTTGTTCTTTGATGTCTGGCTGTGCTTAATGCTGTATCTTTCTCCTTGTACAAGGGTTAGGGCCCTTTCAAAACCCTGCTTACCTAATCAAAAACAACAAGGTGATATCAATTTGTAAATATGGTGGAATTATTTATAGGCCCTAAATTATTTGAAAATAATTTATCAGCCTGATGTTGAGGGCAACTTGAGATAATAAATAATGATCTTGATAAGAGATTTCAAAAGGGAATATGTAATATACTATTATATGTGGACGTGCAATTAATGTCTGAGAATAATGTTTATGTGATTAAAGGTCTGATGTTTGGGTTGTTAGTTTTATGAACAGATTTAATGCATAGAAATTTAATTTAAAATCAGACACAATAACACAACATATACCCTGGGAAAACCCTCTTCTTGAGGGAGAAAAACCCAGCAACAATATATCACTTATATATTGAATCACAACAAGAATATCTCCTTTACAATGTAATGAGCCTAGCCCAGCTGACTCAAAAACTCTTCTTTTTCTGCCTTGGGAATTTTGTCAAACATTTGGTGTGCAAGCTGATATAGGCTGATAAGAACTTCTAATTGATTTGTTTTGACTTTCTCATCACCAATGATGTTTCTTTAAATGTTTCCAATGCTATCAATGATTGCCAATGACAACTATGAATGTCTCTAAGATGAAATGCAATTGTTTTAATGCACTTTTGATGTATATAGATGACTGAAACTACTTGCAATATGCAGCTACAGCAATTAGAAATTATGACAAACACTTTGGATGCAACCTAAGATGGCATTTATGCACTTACAACCAAGTAGCATTAATACAAACACCTAGCATGCAATATTATAACATTATTTATGCCAAAGGAAAACCTATAGCCAATTGACATTTTGACAAACAATTGGCATGCAAACTAATAAGCTGATCATGAATGACAATAACATATTCAATTACGATAGTATTTGACCAACAACTTATATCTCCTTCTTTGCAATAAAATGTCTACTACAATGATGCTATGAATTGGCCAAGACTCTTGGCTTACAATTGTTTGACAATAGTGCCAAATCTGATTTTCTGAGTATTCACTTACAGCAGCAACTAAAATGCCTATGATGACAATGCAAACTACTTAGTAAATGCAAGAAGAACCTGGTAATGATGGCGCCCAATGTTGTTGATGAAGAAACAATAAAAATCCAATGTGATAGGCACCTTCCAAGCTCAAATCGAAATGCTCAAGCTGCTGCCCCTGTTCTTGCTTGGCAAAAGTTTAGATAATTAATTGCAGCACCAAACGCCCTCCAATTTGCCCTTAAAACGATTGTCTCGACGATAGGAATTGAATACAACAATACCCAGAATGATTGGCCTCCTCAATCGAAAGATATGAGCAAAAACATGAGACTCACATAGGCTGATCAACCTCCATGACAGCAGATTATGAAGGTCTGAAAATGCAACTGAAACTTTACAAAATATCACTCCTTAAGGTGATGAAATGATAAATCACAGTCAACAATTATTCTCCAAATTGAATCTCCACAAATTTGCTCAATAAAATAATCAATCTCAGCAATACATCAGCTGCTAAAGTAACTTCTCCATCAAATGCAACAATACATCAGCTGTTGCAAGTCAAATACTTTACTCAAAATAAGTACAATAATACATCAGCTATTGTACTCAAATAATTTCCACAATGAAGCACAAGATTGGACTTTTGAAGTAAAGCCCACAATCAGCAATAATTCAGCTGGTATCTCACAGCCTCAAAATTGCGTAACCAATGAGGGTTTTCGTCCCCAAAGGTCCTCCAATGGCTGAAACTCTAGCTGGCTTCTCCACCAACTAATCACATCAAACAAACATCAATTCTTCCATGATGAAACAATGGCTGGCCTCACCTATTTATTCTTTTCACCAAAAGAATTATTTAAAATCTAGAAGCTTCGAATATTTTATTTTTTATTAAGTGACTTTATGATATATTATTTTATTTAAGTCACTTTATTAAAATAATTAAATCTAAAGTTACCTTTATGTTATTTATTTGATAACACATAAACAAATTAACTTGTACACTTTTTAATTTAATTCAAAATAATCTAGTGGTCATCCTCATAAAATAATCATTATTTTAGACAACTTTGGTAATGAGATTAATTAAAGTCAAACTACTTCAAAGCGGGGACATACATACAATGAGCCCAATATTGAGGCCAGAATAGCATCCTGATCGGATGCAAATATAGAAACTATGTGATGCAATCTCTTGAAGTAATGATCTTAGCTACACGAAATACGATGCGCACCCAGCCTATGAAACTCGCGCGGAGTAGGCAGACTATGAATGGATATTGAATAAATGAAAACTAAAAAAATGACAAATGAAGAAGTCTCGTCAAACATATATACACAATGAGGAGAGAGACGTGACTCTTCATAATTAGCAAGTTGGCCTCTCAAAAACTCATGTCTCTTAAATACAAGAAGTTAGCCACATAAATTAACACCCCTTCATAACAAATTGTGCCCACATTAAACATGATGTCGGCCTTAGCAAGGAGATCGGACCTCTTCATTAAATTGCACCTCCACAATAGATAGCGCATCTTCAAGATAAATTGTTGACTCTATAAATTAAATAGCTTTAGTCTATTATTTAATTTATTATCATCTAAAGGAGATCATTTGGAAAGTGGAGACCGGCCTTTGTAAAAATCAGCACTCCTCTCGAGATAGGAGAACACTTCGAGTTACACAAGACATATCACCTCATCGTGATGTCTACCTATCTCTGTTCTTCCTCAATATAACCATGTATTGTACAAGTGTTCATCCTTGCGTGATGTTGTCCACCCTCAACATGACTTTCACTTCATAAAGCTCTCCCGGAGGGTGAAACACAAGTACAAAAGATCATCACAAACTCTCTCACGTGATGCTGTCATGGAGTCACACACATGACATCCACCATGACTCTCTCAGAGGGTGGAAACAAGGGATTTCACCTCAAATATCAAAGAGAAATACATTAACAAGGGATTTCGCCTCGAACTTCTCATAAGAGAACTCATTAACAAAGTTTCACCTTGAACTTCTCTCCACGAGCAAAACTCATTAAAGAGGATCATTGATCACGAGACTCCTTCTGGGTTAAGGCTGTATTCTCCACCATACCAAGCTTATCTCGAAAGTACACAAACTATATCCTGGAGAGAGGCTTGGTGAGAATGTCTACCGTCTACTCATCAGTGCTAATATACCTCAACTATATAGCTTTCCTCAATTACATATCTCTGACATAATGGTATTTGAATGAAACATAGGATTGACAGAAGGCTTCACACAACTCTGGTTATCATAATGAATGATAGTAAGGCTCCAGTGATTGTCAAACAATCCTGAGGCTTCACAATCCTTTAACTTCACAGAGCTACCCACTAGTTGTCTGCTTTTCTTTGTACTCAATGCTATAGATATTTTGCTTCCCTCTTGCTTTTCAAAATAAGCGGATCCCAAGCTGACAACATCCATAGGTGCTCTTAGATCGTTAACACTCCACCGCCCAATTAGAATCAATATAACCATGCAACTTCAAATCCACATGTGAAGAATATCTCAACCCATATCCAACTATGCCACACAAGTATCTCAAGATATGTTTTGTTGCAACAAGATGTATCTGCCTTGGTTCACACATGAACTGACTAAGTGCACTCACCGCATAGCAGATATCCAGTCTAGTATTGACTAGATACATCAATGATCCAATCAACTGTCACGTACATAGTAGGATCCACGGTCCAGGCTAGGCGCCAGCCTCCTTAAGCATCTTCTTGGGGTTGGTGGGCTCCCTCAATCTGAGTACTTGCGTAACCTTTTTGACCTACACGAAATCATGCAGGCCAATTTTTTAGTTTTCAAATTACAAGTACAACCAATGCACAGTGCAGGTTAGCCATTAAGCAAAGCGATGTTGAGCAACTCAACCAAAATGTACGAGGATCCAGGTGTGGGCAAGGTGTGAGCATTGAGTCGGAGGATCTTAATCAAGATAACATGCAGAACTCTAACAAAGGATGGCGGCCAGGAGTGGCGAGCATATGGTCAGGAGGGTCTTCTACACTAAGTACTAAAGAGAGACTGGAAACTGGTATATGTACCCGATCCCGTTATGGAGTTGAGGCGACCATATGGTGAGAATACAAGTACAATGTTTGAAAGAAATAAGCGAAATAACAAAAGCACTCAACACCGGAATGTGCTTTCTAACCCAGTGGGAAAGTAGCTACCATGAAGTGATGAGTGCATCTGATAGCCGTCTCTTTGAGCGAAAGTTGAACATTACAAACTATGATGAGCAAGAATAACCCTACTGTCAGTACTACTGCCAGTTTACAATGTGAATGATAATATCTTGCTAGAAATGTGAATCAACTTATAAATCAGGCTGCAACACGTATATGAACTTCCTTTCTTGAATAATAAAGATTAGATCTGAAAGTGCCCTAAACAGACCAACCTCAAATTCTGATTTATGACAGTCCAGATTTCCATGTGCACGAACAGCAACCCTGTACTTCACAAATCCACTCACAACTTGCTCAAAACTTAGCCAAATGCCTCCACACGAAATGCAATATAAATCTAATAGAGTGGCGACCAATACAGGACACTGAAAACTGACCCAAAGTACCTATATATTTAATGCACGAATTTCAAGGCAACTCAAGGTGGTACGGCCCAGCAAGAGGGGCGATTTGCATTTAAAAATCAGATGCTTCTTTAAAAATTCTATAACTTGGCACAAAGGGGCGCCTTGCCTAGACAGAAAGAATGAAACAATACCCAAAACAATCTTTTTGATATTTTCTGATTTACGAAATAAAACACAAATCTGTTGTAGCTAAAATGCAATATCTGGAAAACCTCTAATATGCAAAATCAGAAACTAAATAGCCACAATGCTGATTACAATGCACAAATCCCAATGAAACTCACAAAACTAGACTAATTCACCACTAGTTGCTGTGTTGCAAGCAAGAAGCAATGCCCGAGCTAGGAGGCCTTCATTCCTCGAAGCGATCCAATACCATTCCGGCAGAGTAACATTACTGTAAACCAAAGATGATCCAAAAGAATAGAAGTAGCCTCCTTATATAGACCTTTGAGAAGATCTCTTGAAAACCCTAAGAAGTGCGCCCCACCACAAGACACTTTTAGGTTTTCTGATTTTGTTTTATCAGCTCCCTGTAAATGGCGTCCCATTCCTCTAGAGATAAAAATCACTTTTAAAATAATATAACATCTCTCAAGGTTGGCGTCCAATTCCACTTGAGCAATTAACTTTAGGAAAAGACGCAATATGTTCCTCATGAGAGAATAACCCTCAAAGTCCCCTTCTTTAAAATGACTTAAAGTCATATTACTAGGACAAGGGGTTATTTTATAAAATAAAACATTATTGACTTTAAATAACTTATTTCTCCAAAATGAACCTCTTAAGCCAAAAATCATGATCACCCAATGAACTGCAAGTGAAGGAAAGTTGACTGAGCTGGTGCTGATTGGACCACTGCTAAATATAGAATTTACTAAAAATAGTAAATTCAAGAAGTTGCTCAGAATGCGATGCAGGCGCCACCATTGCGAAGCTCTCTGAAAACCCAGAAAGAAACCGCAATCCAAAATCCCAAACTCCAACAAGCAGAACCCTGAGTCTTCAAGAGAACCCACCAAACAGTCGGGAACCCTAATTCTTCCTCTGACTAGCCGACAGCACTCCGGGAATAGGCCATCAATCACTGAGAAGTGCAGTGCTAAAAATGGGGACATTACAGTCTGCCCTTCCCAAAATTGCTTGTCCTCAAGCAATACCACCACAACTCCAAAAAAATTAAGACTGATCCATACCCAAACAAGTATGATCCTAGGTTCCCAAATCCGTCTTAGGAAGGACCCACCATGCCGATGCTGCACTACTCTGATCACATCAGTGAAAACATCATGCCAATGTTGCACTACCCTTCCTTGTAACTCAGGTGTTACCATCCATGTCACCCAAACTGAAAGATCTTAAAGGATTGAGATCAATATCATGCAACATTTCATGTCCACTATGCCCCGAATCAACAGTATCAACCACACCACTGTCAATCATAATTCTAGGCAAGAAGAAAGATAAGCTACTCAACTCAAAATCAATCTTCTCAGCATACCTCCACATGGTAATAAACGAAGTCATGACTACAAATGTGACATCTTCCAATCTTCTTGCAAAGAGGAAAGCAATCCTTTGCAAGAGCCTGACAAGCTCATACTCATGTCTCCTCATGGAGCTACTATGTAACAACTGAATTATACCGACACCTCCATGAAGACTTCTAATCACTCTTACGGTACCAACTCCAAGAGTCTCAGAATGAAAAGCCAAAGCATGTGGAAGTTCGCTATCCCGAACCAATATAGTAAAGAAACTATTAAAATTTGCTTCACAAACCTCCGTAAGGTGAACTCCGTGAATGGGATAGGTGTGAAGGAACAAATAACCACTGCTGTTCAAGGCTGGAGTCAGTGAAGTGTAATCTGATTTTAGTGCTTCGCACAAGGAAAAACAGCAGCACCAAAGAAATTCCCAAGTGTAAGTGTATGAGATGAGCATTGTGTTGCAGGATAACACCTCAAAATTGACAGGAAAACACACTAGAGTAGTCTCCAACTGAACAATACCACCTCTTTGACAAGTAGTAATGAACCAACTCTCTTGAATGAGAGTAACTCCCCATGTACGGTGACTGGTCTGCCTCCAACCAGTAAGCACGAGTCTCCAACTCTGCTCTTGTCTTAGCCAAGGATCACTCTCAAGAGCAATCAATCGTTCATCTCTCTGACCCTTACTCAAAATTTCTCTCCAATCCATTTGTTCATCAGCAAATGGAACCATCAAGGGGCTGGTAAAGAAAGTAACAGCACCATTAATACTGAAATTTTGATCCTTATCCCTCCAAAAATTCTTCTTTCCACAAGTAATAAGCTCTATCAACCCATATTGAGGATCCCAAGCATGGATACCCAACTGAAAGTGATTTCCAACATACTGAAAATAAAACTCAACACATCCCCAAGTGCTAGTAAGGATCAAGTGCATACTGAAGAGATTGATGCCTCCGCTAGTGAATCTTTGAAGCCTATCCATGAAAGCTTCAACAACATTGGAGCATGAAATATTAAATGACCTCAAATCCAAATCCAAAAATAGACTAATATGTGCCAAAGTATTGTTCAACCAAAGGGATGGATTGACAAGCATGCAAACACCAAGTTCTGGTCCATCTTTCTTCCCTTCTTCATGAGTAATAAGACTAAAATCATCGCTTCTTGCTGCTGTAATGAAGTTACCAGCAGCTACCAAGTCTTGCCTTGTTAACACCTTGGTGTCGAAGATGTTGAAATCTCCTCGAATCAACACTTCCCATGTAGAGACTTCATCCTCAAACCCACTTATGCATTCATTATGAAAAAGCCTTGGAAGACTATTAATCACAAAGTGTGGCACCTCCTCAAGTAATGATATCAAAGCATCCATAGACTGGGGTTTATACTTGACCTCATGCTCGGTCACTTCACCACATGACTCATTTCTCAAGTCAAAGAGAGGATTGGCAAAAGTTGCTTCAACTCCTACTTCAAAGAGAGGATTGTCAAAGACTTGGAAGTCATCCCTTTCACCTTGCTGTTCCAAATCTGCACATGCAACCTTTGAATTTCTTGTGGAACCTTCAAGATCAAACTCCTCTCGAATACTATCAAGCTTGCCAATTACTTGCTTGATTTCTTCAACTCTTTGCTCATTCTCTCGCTCCCTGAAGAGTTTGGAATCAACAAACTGGTCTTCAACCTTTCTTAGAGCCAACTGAGTTTCTTTCAACTTGTCCTTTGTTGATTTAAGCTCCAAAGTGAGCTCATCAACCATACTCTCCCTTTCTTTGAAAACACTGAAGGTCTTCTTTGCAGATTCAACGGCATGATCTCTATCTTCAATCAAGCATATGTACTCGGATTTCATGGTCTCCAAGGAATCTTTGATTAGTTGCAAATTGGGAAGAGCAACTTCATCCGTGACTCCTTTTCGCCTTTCTTCCAACTGAGCCTCCCAAATAAGCCCTTCAATCAGACTATGTGTGCGATCGAATCTAGATAGAGCTCGCACTTCATCTTCAACGGACACCTCAGGTTGGCCTTCACACTCATAAGAATGCGAAGATGGTGAATTCTTGGTTGAGCTCTTGCTCTTCAAGTGAATCTTTGTTTTGTGACATCGACATCTGTTGGCGTGGTTTTAGGTAAGCGCACCAACAGCAGAGCCAAGATTTGCCAGCGGCTTCCTATTCTCTCTTGATCAAAGTATTCATGCGCTAAGATTGCAAAAAAAGAAGGTTAAGCGTTCCAACTCCAGGTTCCTTTAGTAGAATAGGCTGGTTTATTCGTGTGATTTCTTTGGTATTTCTAGGGACTTCTGAAGAATTGTTCGGTTGACGGCCGGACGGTGACTAGAGGTTTCATGTAATTGAATGGTTTGGCGGTGAGCGCAGAGTTCCCTATTACTAATCGAGTATGCGGAGTAAAAGGGGTTTAGGGCCTAAGAAACTAACATTCTATTCTAAATGCAGGATATGTGGAGCTTCGTTTCAATAGACTTCAACCGGATTTCACCTAGCCTCCGTCGGACAGCCTCAGCAAAATCGGTGCAATCTTCAAGGGAAATAGCGAAAGATGTTCAAGTTATGACTTAACGTGCATACACCATCACAATGACGCATATAAGCATACAAATCACAACCGAAGTTAAACACAAAATAATGTCCAGTTGACCACACAAGGCGAACTTATCATCAACAAGCCGCTAGTGGTATGGAGTAAAGCGAAGCTATCTCAATGAAACACCACACATCAAAGTAAGCTACTTGCATGAATTTAAACTACTTGGATACGAAAGGAAGAAGAAACCTTGCTAGCATTTTCATGACAAGACGAATTTCATCATCAATGAAAAGATCTATTATCATAAAATGTGTTACACAACAATCTCTTCAAAAGTTTTCAAAGGGAAAACTTTCTCTCTTCTCCAAATTATGCAAAAATGCTCTACAATGCTACACTATCTAATTCTAATGCTAATACTCTCTCAATGTCTACTGTCTACTATCTAATGTGTTACAAATGAGGGGGACTCCCCCTTTATATAGCTAGCCAAGTCCCAAAAGACGGCTAGGGTTACAATCAATAGAGTGGCCAGAATCGTGCCACCTCAGCCCTAAATAATATTGCCCTAAAAACCGCCACAGAGGAGAGTGGGGTAATAAATGCACCATAATGTCCACCATCATCCTTCTAGAAGATTCCATTTGTAGACACATTCACACTGTTCTCGATCTTCTTTCTTGGCGTTGTTCTTTGATTTCTTCCACTTGAGGGTCTTCATCTTCGTCACTTTGAGTTATACTAAGTCCCAACACTTAGTCATTTTCTTGCAACTTTTTCTCCTTCGAGATTGAAACTCATCTTCCTCGTGCTTCCACTTCAAGTCATCACACTAAGTCATCATCGTTTGGCCTCGACGTTCGTCCTGCAAAACAACCAAGGAGAAGGGGATCAGATCATTTCATAATATAAATTCAACTTACTCACCTGATTCTAGCACTTTGATCTTCAAGGGCTCATCGTTTTCACTAGCCAACTTTTGCCTTCTTCATGATTCCTCATGCCTTAGCCAAATTTTGATCCATCTTCTTCAAAGGCGTATCATCCCTTTGACAGTATCAACTTCAACTGCATCTTCAAGAAATTCATTTCACCTGCTGGAGCTCTGACAACCTTGATTTTATCCACCTCTGGCTCAAGGAAACTATCTTCACGAAGGATTTTCACCTTGAAAACACATTTTCCTCACATTTGCCTTAGAAAATTTTCACATCTCCCTTAGGAAATTCATCAACCTGGCGCCCATCAAAAATATCCATCCTGAAGGCCGCAGCGAAGCATGGAAGGCTTTAAAATCAACTCCTCATCGACAATCTTCGATACCCAGAAGAAAATTTTCCCCAGAACGCGTCGAATCCATGGGTACCCAACGAACGGGTTCATTTTATTTTCCTGAATTTTGAACCTTAGAAAATTATTCTTTCATCAAATTTATTCTCGTTCTTTGATCCCCTCTGAGAATTTTGCTCTGACTTGGAAAATTTTATTAACCTCGAGAAGCTGGCAGTCACTGACTTCACCTGTGGCAACTCATCACCTTTAAAAAAATGTTCTAACACTTCACCACCTTTCCAGACTTAGGCATTTTTCTCCAAGAGAGAAAATATTTTGCCTTAGAAAATCTGAATCACTTCGAAAATTTTGCCTTAAAAATTTTCTAACACTATGACTCATCTACCCACAGTACATATAACACACTTGAGAAAATAATAAAAAGCATACAACATTTATCTTGCTTTGACCACGCTGAGAGGAATTTTCTTACACCTTTTACCTTATTTACTACCTTTATTCACCTTTCACATCTCAACTTTGGGCGCATTTGAGATATAGAGGAGGATGGGCGCATTTTGCATATACAAGAGGATGAAGTCTTTAACGCCTTTGACCACCTTGGAATATTCCCCATCTTGTTTTTGTCTTTACTTGCCCTTATTTGGGCGCATTTCTTATGTGGAGGAGGATAACTTTCTAACGCCTTTCCTTGTGACTTTTCAGCTTCTATTTTTTTTGTCTTCACTTGCATGCATTTGGGCGCATTTTGGCCCTTGAGGAGGATGAAAACATTTGACTAGTTTGACTTTATCCAGCTTATGCTTGCATGGGGCGCATTTGAGGTGTGGAGAAGGACGAATGTTACTTAGAAACTTTCACAACTTCCCTCCTTCTCCTTGGGCGCATTTTAGCATGGCAGGAGGATGAAATTCGTTGACTTTCCTTGACCTTTTCTTCTTGTTAACTCCTTGGGCGCATTTTGCCAGTGGAGGTGGATGAGAACTTATACTAAGAAAATTTTTCAAATACCTTGCACCAACTCTTCCTTGGGCGCATTTTAGCATGGGAGGAGGATAAAATTCTTTGACTTGTTTGACCTTCTCTCAAGATGGGCGCATTTGAGGCCTCTAGGAGGATGAACAGTGACCTGGAATATTTTTCTTGATGCCTCTTTGAGCTGGGCGCATTTTGCCATAGCAACTGGATGAAGTTCTAGACTTAGCCATTTTTCTCGTCCTTGCCAGCCTCTCATACCCTGCTATTTATAGTAAACCTTCACATTTTTGCACTTCTGAAGATTGGTTCAACTTGAAATTTTGAACGTAGCATCCTCATGACTTTATCAACTTGTCGACACTGCCTCTTTTAGTCACCCTGCTATTTATAGCCTGTTTCTGAAGGTGGCTTACTATAAATAGTAAGCTCTTGTTTCTGATAGCTCCCAAGCTCTGATCGAGTTGAAATTTGAATGAGGCGATCCTCACCACGTGACCTGTTGGTTGACACTGATGCATGCAACTGATTTACTATTTTTAGCACATTTCCAATTTGACTTACTATAAATAGTAAGTGCTCCGTTTGACCCGAAATTTCACCAGCAGATAGCTTGAAGGACACTGATCGCGGTGGTTTACATCGGATTTCGAAGATTTTGACTTTTGATGCCTATTTTTAGGCTCCGAAGCTGGAAACCCTAATTTGCATTGCATGCGTATCAAATGAACTCCGTTTGCCTTTGTTTCTGCAACACTGCGATCAGCTCGTGAATCTGAACTGCTGGGTGGCGGCTGCCGGGACATACCTGCTAAAAATAGCAAGTTCCTTACTGAGTGAGAATCCTCGTTTGCATGTCATACCATCGCGAAGCTCTCGAAAAACCCATCAGGAATCACCCGACATGCAAAAGAAACCTCGACATGCAAACCCTAAAAATAGCCTCGGAAGGCTGAATCCTGAAAGTGATCATCTCGTCTTGCATGTTATGTCATCGCGAAGGTCTTGAAAAACCCAGAAGGAATATCCAGACATGCGAAAATCTACGCATCACAGACCACAAGGATACGTCTTGAGCCGGACTGCTAAAAATAGTAAGTTGTCCAATTTCGCTCAAATTTTGCATGTGAGCAGCCTGATACGCTCTGAATGCCGTGTGACTGTCGGAATTTTAAAAATGCTGACAAACTGCATGTAATTTCACACTTACTAAAAATAGTAAGTATCTCCGAATCTGATGAAAATTTGCTGAGAGCTGCTGGAAGCACACTGACAACAATGTTAAGCTTGGTTTTCAATTTATTCACTTTACTCAACCCTGAACTGACCAAAAGACAAAACCCTAATTCCAGACCTGGCCAAATTTCATGTTAAAGCTCATAGACGAGAACGTCCCCGAAAAGACAGACAGAACGAGAGAGAGACAACAGCAAAAACAAACCAACACCAAACCAAAAGCAAAGCCAAAATTAGGGGTCCCCATTTGCAATGGGGTGATATGTAACGCCACAACATGTCCTCAGAGCTGCACCAACCTTCTTGTATTTCATCCTCAACTAACGGAGAATGTTCAGTGTTATGGAGAGGAACGTACTCCACAGTTTCTTCGACCTCAAGCTTGCAATCAGCTTCTTGCATTGGTAGATCAGCCTTGTGTTCTAAAACCACATTAAACCTTTCTTCTTCAAGAGCCGTAAGGTCTTCAAGCTCTTCATCCACCTCACTGTCTTCTTGATCAAAGGCTATGGCAGCCCCTAACTCAAACGAACAATCATTGAATGCTGATTTGAAAGTTTCGGAAGTAACAACATCCTCCTTGGTGGCTGCAATCAACTTGAAGGGATCACCATGGAGCTCTTCAGAGTAAGCTTCTTCATCAAAAACAACTTCTCCTTCGGCCTCCTCATAGCTTGCAATGCAGACAATATTTTGGTCTTCATCAGGATCAAAAGGAAACTTATCCCACACAGGTTCTTTGTCATACCTTGAAGCCAACACACTCGGATCCCACATGCTAACGGGTTGATTGAGATGGTCAACAGGAAATTGCTTATCATGCTCCTCACGAAGAGATGACTCTTTGAATAAGTCAACTCCCAAATCACTTAAGTTGAAATCTTCACTAGTAGCTCCCTCCGAGAGCTTAGTTTGATGATCAAGCCCAATACCTCCCATCTCACTATCATTGTACTGAAAATTAAAGTCATCAAAGCTGATTGCTTTGAATATTTTTTCATTCTTTTCTCCATTGGAATTATCATAAGTAGATGTGTTGCTGATTTTGTCATTAGCATCTTCATACTTACCCAAGAAGTCTTCTTGGTCTCTTGACATAAATTTATCTTGTGTAAACTCATGAGTTTTTTTGCCAGCAACATAAAAAGAATTATTCATCACCTCATCTTCAACAAATGGAGGCATAAACACTACAAAATCTTTACCAATAATATCATTATGGTAATGATCAAAAGCTAGTTCAAGGACACCACTAGTATTCTCTTCATCAATGCACTCTTCCCATACAACAGTTCTACTGAAATCTTCTGTGAAGCCCTTAGCTTCAAGACCTTCATAGGTTGAATCCTTATTAGGACTCAAGACTGCGATGTTCTTTTCACCAAGCTGATCATCATCACTTCCTATTACATGCAAGTCAAGGGAAGTATTATGGGGCTCTACCCTTAACTCCTCATCTGCCAAGGTATCTTTATCAAGCTCACGATCATTCTGATGTGACATGTGCACCTTTCTATCCCGACTTTCAGACTTAGCATAAATCTTTCTGATTCCCCACCTTATGTCAGGATCCTTCATTAGCGTAAACAGTTCCTGCATTAACTCAAGTAAAGACTTCTCTGTAGTCATCTCTCTCTGTACGTAGTGTCTGGTATCTCTGTCACTCATCTACAATTAAATCATTGACTACTTTCACAGGATGGCAGGATCTTGGCTCTGATACCATTGAAATATTCCGAGCCAATTTTTTCGTTTTCAATTACAAATTACAACCAGTACACCCGTTAAGGTTAGCAGCTAAACGAAACGATGCTAAACAACTCTAACCAGTGTACACCAGGATCCCGATGTGGGCAAGGTGTGAGCATTGGTTAGAGGATCTTAATCAAAAAGCTTATGCAAGAACTCTAACCAAGAATGGCGCCGATGATGGCGAGCATATGGTCAGAGGGTCTTCTACACTAAGTACTGAAAGGGAACTCGACACCAAGTATGTGCTACCCAATCCAGTATGGAGTTGAGGCGACCATATGGCGGAGTATTACAAATTACAATGCTTGAAAGAAATAACTGAAATGCTGAAAGTACTCAACACCCAGAATGTGCTTTCTAACCCAGAGTGGGAAAGTAGCTACCATAGGGCGGAGGTAAATTAAATACAATGGCAAATACTGAACGAAAAGCTGAACATTACAAACTATGATGAGCAAGATTAACCATACTGTCAGTACTACTGCCAGTTTACAATATGAAGGATAATATCTTGCTAGAAATGTGAATCAACATATAAATAGAGCTGCAACAATATGTATTGAACTTCCTTTACTGAATAATAAAGATTAGATCTGAAAGTGCCCTAAACAGACCAACCTCAAATTCTGATTTATGACAGTCCAGATTTCCATGTGCACGAACAGCAACCCTGTACTTCACAAATCCACTCACAACTTGCTCAAAACTTAGCCAAATGCCTCCACACGAAATGCAATATGAATCTAATAGAGTGGCGACCAATACAGGACACTGAAAACTGACCCAAAGTACCTATATATTTAATGCACGAATTTCAAGGCAACTCAAGGTGGTACGGCCCAGCAAGAGGGGCGATTTGCATTTAAAAATCAGATGCTTCTTTAAAAATTCTATAACTTGGCACAAAGGGGCGCCTTGCCTAGACAGAAAGAATGAAACAATACCCAGAACAATCTTTTTGATATTTTCTGATTTACGAAATAAAACACAAATCTGCTGTAGCTAAAATGCAATATCTGGAAAACCTCTAATATGCAAAATCAGAAACTAAATAGCCACAATGCTGATTACAATGCACAAATCCCAATGAAACTCACAAAACTATACTAATTCACCACTAGTTGCTGTGTTGCAAGCAAGAAGCAATGCCCGAGCTAGGAGGCCTTCATTCCTCGAAGCGATCCAATACCATTCCGGCAGAGTAACATTACTGTAAACCAAAGATGATCCAAAAGAATAGAAGTAGCCTCCTTATATAGACCTTTGAGAAGATCTCTTGAAAACCCTAAGAAGTGCGCCCCACCACAAGACACTTTTAGGTTTTCTGATTTTGTTTTATCAGCTCCCTGTAAATGGCGTCCCATTCCTCTAGAGATAAAAATCACTTTTAAAATAATATAACATCTCTCAAGGTTGGCGTCCAATTCCACTTGAGCAATTAACTTTAGGAAAAGACGCAATATGTTCCTCATGAGAGAATAACCCTCAAAGTCCCCTTCTTTAAAATGACTTAAAGTCATATTACTAGGACAAGGGGTTATTTTATAAAATAAAACATTATTGACTTTAAATAACTTATTTCTCCAAAATGAACCTCTTAAGCCAAAAATCATGATCACCCAATGAACTGCAAGTGAAGGAAAGTTGACTGAGCTGGTGCTGACTGGACCACTGCTAAATATAGAATTTACTAAAAATAGTAAATTCAAGAAGTTGCTCAGAATGCGATGCAGGCGCCACCATTGCGAAGCTCTCTGAAAACCCAGAAAGAAACCGCAATCCAAAATCCCAAACTCCAACAAGCAGAACCCTGAATCTTCAAGAGAACCCACCAAACAGTCGGAAACCCTAATTCTTCCTCTGACTAGCCGACAGCACTGGGAATAGGCCATCAATCACTGAGAAGTGCATGCTAAAAATGGGGACATTACAACCTCATCGTCCAAGATTGCTTGCAACGCTTGCCTTAGTTAAATGTTTTCTAGTGCACACCTTTGGTACTGTAGAGAGTTCAGTGTTGACCTCCTCAACCTCATTGCAAATCACTCTATTCTGAATAGGTTTGCGAAGCTACCAATATCAAAACCAGATGACTGTCTTGAGCAATTATGATCTCAGCAGCTGAAGGGATCCTCTAAGGATTTAGCACCTAGCTTTGCAATATAGTAATCTTTACTTCTTCTCAGTGAGTTACAAAACTCCCTCTTGATACCTGCTTCAAAGATTGCAAGGAAGACTTCTAGAAGTGAACTCCCTCTAGCCACCAACCTAGTTCCATGGCTGCAAGTTGTGACTTCACACTTGATCATTTCTATGGTTGGCATGATTTCCTGTCAAGATGCCTCAAACTTTTCATCACTAAGCAATCTCTCATCACCTTCTTGCTCCTAGATTTGTCCTGGAAGCATTTTAGATAGAGATTACTAACAGTTTATAACTATCGAAAGAAATACCAAGACTAGAATCATACAAGGTTTACTATCTCAGGTTATAACATGAATACATAAGAGTTTATGAGCAATATTAAAACATGAATTAATTAAATCAACCTGTAAGAGAAATATATCAAAAGATCAGAATGAAGGGATAAAGAAACTTATCTTTATTGAATTCTGATATAACTCTTTCTTCCATCTTTTACTCCTCTCGAGAGTGCTAAACTCAGCACAACAAAGGACAATCTGCACAACTACAGATTTCTTAAATGGATTATGCAGTTAGCATGTAGAACCAACTCTCTCCAAGAGTTCAAGGCTCTATTACAGTTCATGCATTAGAGAATGATATTGATGTGACCAACTAATCGCCATCAAAGTTGTAATTCTCTTTTTATTTCAGAGTCACTCAAAAATCTTCACAATCAACATGAAATAACTTGCAATAAACGAAATCTACAAAGGATCTTATGCTAGTGAACACAATTCAAGAGAAACCACTATCTCTCTTTACTAATTACAAGATTCAACTAAATGATATAACTTAACAAATAAAGAATACTTATCTCTTTAAATATTCTGATGGATGCAAGATATGCTGCTCTTGAGCACAAATCAACACAAAACCTTCACGGCTTGAACACAAGCCCATGACTTAGAATAGAAATTCCCTAGAATCCTTCTGAGGAGAGATTTCATTCACATCTGCAAATGAAGCATGCTAATTAGGCTTGGTTGGGCAATCCTTTGAATAGTGACCAAACTTGTCACAACGAAAGCATTGGACTTGGGAGAGGTCCCACTTCTTCTTGAATGCGGGAGCATCATCTGACCCTTTATCTCTATTCCTTTTGAAGTATCCTTTCTTTCCTCCTTTTCCTTTCTTCTCCGATGATTGAGCGGAAAGAACATGAATGTCTTCATTTGTAGAGCTTCAACCAATACCTCTCGCAGCCAACCTAGACTCTTCTTGAATACAGTCCGCCCTCAAACGATCAAACTTGGGAAGTTTCGATCTCGCGCTGATTCCTTGAATGTAAGACTCCCAAGATGAAGGAAGACCATTAAGAGCCAACATGGTCAAATCCTTGACATCAACAATATGACCAATGGTAGAGAGTTGATCTCTCAATTTGGAAATCTTCATGAAGTAAGCGATGACAGATTCTTCTTCCGTCATCTTCACATGATGAAGTTGCTGCTTCAATGCAAGTGCACGGCTTGTGTTAATTTCGTACATCTCCTCCAAAGTTTTAAACATCTCTCTTGCCATCTTCAACTTGGAGACGATAGGAACAATATGATCCTTCACGGAATCAACTAGCATCTTCTTCGCCTTAGTATCTTTCTTCTTCCATTGAACTTTCTCTTCCTCATCCGTAGGCTCGGGGACTTTGCTCTCCACAAACTCCGCCAATTTGTTTTCCTCCAAGGTGAGCATAATTCTAAATCTCCAAGATGTGAAGTTTGTTGCTCCCTCAAGTTTGTCCTCGATCTTGAGACCGTTCACCATCTTGATGAGAGATAGAAGTAATCAACGATGAGAAAGCGAATAAAGAGTATCACTGTAATACAAAATTTGATCAAGATCTTCTTCAAACCCGCTCTGATACCATGTTAGTTTTATGAACAGATTTAATGCACAGAAATTTAATTTAAAATCAGACACAATAACACAGCTTATACCTTGGGAAAACCCTCCTCTTGAGGGAGAAAAATCCAGCAACAATATATCACTTATATATTGAATCACAACAAGAATATCTCCTTTACAATGAGCCCAATAATGAGGCCAAGAATAGCATCACAATCAGATGCAAATACAGAAACTATGTGATGCAATCTACTGATAATGATCTCAGCCTTCTACACAAAAGTCTATCTGCACCTGAGTAGACGAACTATGAATGGATATTGAATGAATGAAAACTGAATGACAAATGAAGAAGCCTCATCGAACATATATACACAATGAGGAGAGAGACATGACTCTTCATAATCAGCAAGTCGGCCTCTCCAAAAGTTGTGTCTCTTAAATGCAAGAGGTCGGCCACATAAATTCACACCCCTTCATAACAAATCATTCCCACATTAAACATGATGTCGGCCTTAGCAAGGAGATCGAACCTCTTCATTAAGTCGCACCTCCACAATAGATAGTGCCTCTTCAAGATAAATCGTTGACTCTATAAATTAAATAGCTTTAGGCTATTATTTAATTTATTATCTTGTCACAAGGAGATCACTAGAAGTGGAGACCGACGCTGTAAACATCAACATGGGTAACAATAAAATTGGGATGATAAAAAGTTAAGAAGTCAAATGAAATGAAATACTAATAAACACAAGTCATTGAAAAAAGGGATAAATACAGGAGCAACAACTTGCGGGAAAAACCTTTGTGCAGAAAAAAAATGGATTTAAATTGTAGGAAAGCTACAATAGAACACATCAATTTGCAACATTATAAAATGGCTATATAGAATGCAATAAGGAATAGCATGGCTTCATTTCTAATATTGTGTAAAACAATACACAAACAAAAAATCCTTGAACAGGCATAGCATTAATATTTCTACATTTACCCAAAAGAACTAACAATTAAATGCAATGTAACAGCCATTAAAAAGATAAAAAAACAAAAACAAAAACTGTGTTGGTGGCTGAATGTTACTGCTGTACTGTTTTAAACCGCATCCCCCTGCAATCACCCATTGCTCTCATATAATTAAACAGTCCATATTATTACATCAAACAAATGAAGCTACGCAATACTGCCAACACCAATGAACCACATGCACATCTTCTCCAACTAGAACTTACAATATTCTTGCGATAGGCTTGCAGCCTTGCCATCGCTACCATTGACAGAACCAATGATTTACAGTTTGGCCAACGTGCAAACTTTCCCTAAGAAAATATTCAAGCACTTTAAAATGTTATCAATACATAGAGGCAAAGCAAAGACTCCTTAGGTTGTCTTTTCAAATGTGCACATCATTCCACGCTCATAAATAATACATCACTACCTGTAGTTACAAAATGTGCTTCATCTCAGCTTGTAAACTGCAGTCAAAACAAACAATTTTGCAACCTGGGACAAACTTTGTAGGTAAAGTTTTCATCTTATGAGTAAAAAAACACTTTGTTATATATTTTCTGATCATATTGAGTTAGTAAAGTATTTTGACATCTTGTTTAGCTATCAATAGAATGCCTATGTACAATGTATCTAACTTATTTGGATTCTTCATTCTACTCATATATGGTGCAAGTAATTGTTGGAAAGTTTTCCAAACATACATCCCTTTGGTGGACTATAAGTTTTGATTGGACACATGTTCGGGGAGTCATTTTTTTATTTTCCATTGTATTTTTGTTCATATTCTGCAGAATATTATACGTACACATTATTTAATGAATTAAATTTCAAGTTATCCTATTTTGTGAGCTTTTCATTGTGTCTTTTCTTTTTGGTTTGGTTGGGAATTTTTGTTTTCCATTTCCTTTACTACATTTTTGGAAACTTTACCTACTTGTATTTAGGTCTTGTTGATGTTATAGAGCAGTGTCGGGCTGCTACTTCCAGCGCATCATATCTCCTTGAAGACAATTCAAACGATAGCCTAAACGGCTATTTGAATTGTAATATTACATTTAATGAAGAGGCATGATTTATATGATATAATATTTAATTATTGTGGAGGTACAAATTCATGAAGAGGTTCAATCTTGATATGGCCAACATCATATATTTTGTGGATGCGATTTCATTAGGAGACATTTAATATTTATTAAGTGAGGCCGACTTCATTTATGAAGAGACACCATCACTTGTTAGAGACACATCTTTTGAATGGAGGCCAACATGAAGAATTGAAGGGATGCGTCTCTCCCTTTCACTTGTATATATAATCGATGGACATTTCATTGTGCACATCAATTCATATCTATTCATTGTTCAATATAGTTCGATATTTCTTGGTGCGAGTTGAAGGTGTAAGAAGATATCAAGAGCAGATTGATATATTCATTGGAGGCTGAGTTTATAATCAGTGAATTACATCTTTCTGTATCTGTGTTGCATCAGATTGTGGTGCTTATATTTGGCCCTCATATCGGCCTCTTGTAAAGGAGATAATTCTTGTTGACATTCAATAAATAAGTGATATATTGTTGCTGGGTTTTTCTCCCTCAAGTGGAGGGTTTTTCCCAGGGTATCTGCTGTGTTATTGTGTTATTTTTGAATTAAATTTCTGTGCTCTAATCTGATCATAAAATCAACATGGTATTAGAGCGGGTATAAGGAAGATCTTGATCAGATTTGTCAAGCAGTCTGAAGGATTTCGCATTAAAGTATATGAACAAGCATCAACACATGACACAATGGATGGCAAAAAAATGTTGCATGACAGCGCAAATTCAAATTGGACCTGTGTGATTGACATCTCTGTCAAAGGCATGATTGATAGCTATAGTTTCCAGTTCATTGTGTCCACATACACTTTAGTCAGGAGAGATAGGGATGCTTGAGTTTGGATATAGTTTCTTGAAGAATATTAATATTCGGGGTTGATATTTATTGCTGGCTGCTTCATTTTCTTTGC
Organism: Sequoia sempervirens; assembly: GCA_007258455.2. Taxonomy (NCBI): domain Eukaryota; kingdom Viridiplantae; phylum Streptophyta; class Pinopsida; order Cupressales; family Cupressaceae; genus Sequoia; species Sequoia sempervirens. The sequence continues at coordinate 44,822 of VDFB02089304.1, read as the reverse complement.
TGATCGATTTCGCACTGAAGTTGGGCGAAATACATTAATGGCTGGGCACTTTGTTTGGGGTCAATGGAGGTTGGAGTGAAGGTGCTGGTTTGATACTTGGCTGGGCGTATATCTCTGTGGTTTGACATACATCTAGGCTGCATATTTTAAGCTGGGCGACATGCATAAGGGTGAGCAATGGTTTGTTTGGAGTTGGCGCTATCAAGATCGTTGAGTCGTGACCCTTGTACCAAGCCGTGGAAAATATAGAAGGTTGTGGGCTTCTCACAGGTCATATTGTCCCTTTCGTATTGGCTGCTGGTTATTGTGGACAGCTGTGTGGAGGTTTGAGTGTAGCCATTTGCAGGTAGTCTGCTATCAAACTCCTAATGCCATTCTTTCATCATAGCGGTGCAAGCAAGGTGGCATTAGTTCCGGTGGTCGTTGTTCTTTCTGTAGTGTGAACTGCAGTACGGTTAAGTGGAGTGCACATCCAAGTCTGTAAAATCCCATCGAAGATCAAGATTCCAAAAGGCTAAAATAAAGGAGTGGACCTTATGAAGAATGAGCTAACTCCATAAGGAGACGGGCTATTCTGTGTGGTTCAATGTTATGAGGCCCTCATTTGCATAATCCTCAGAATCACTTCTCTATGTACAGATTGGAGTTAATGGAGTTCGTAAAAGCCGTGAAGGTTGTGGACTAATCTGAGCACAAGGGCAGCGTATCATACTGTGTCCAGTAATTGCATCCATCAAAATATTTAAAGAGATAAGTATTCTTTGTTTTGTTTGAAATCACCTTTCTAGGCTGAATTTCAATTACTTCATTTACTTGGATCATGTGTGTTTAGTAAAGAGAGATCGTGGTTTCTCTTGAATTGTGTTCACTGACATAAGATCCTTTGAAGATTCAAAATTATTCGTTGCAAGTTATTTTCATGCTAGTTGTGAAGATTTTTGAGTGTGACTCTAAAATAAAAAGAGAACTGCAATTTTGATGGTGATTAGTTGGTCACATCGATATCATTCTCTGATGCATGAACTGTGATAGAGCCTTGACTCTTGGAGAGGGTTGGTCCTACATGCTAACTGCATAATGCATTCAAGAAATTTGTAGTTGTGCAAATTGTCTTTTGTTGTGCTGAGTTTAACACTCTCGAGAAGAGTAAAAGATGGAAGAAAGAGTTATATCAGAATTCAATAAAGATAAGTTCTTTATCCCTTCATTCTGATTTTTTGATATATTTCACTTATAGGTTGATTTATTGATTTTTTAATATTGTTCATAAATTCTCATGTATTCATGCTATAACTTGAGATAGTAAACCTTGCATGATTCTAGCCTTGATATTTCTTTGGATAGTTATAAACTGTTAGTAATCTCTCTCTAAAATGCTTCTAGGACAGATGAAGGAGCAAGAGGTGATGAGAGATTGCTTAGTGAGGAAAAGCTTGAGGCATCCTGTGAGGAAGTCATGCTGACTGTGTTGGCGTAACAACTAACACCTCTGGAGTATAAGTTGGTACGGACAGCTATGCACACTATGCAATGAGTGCTCTTCAAATTAGGAGGGGAAGCTCCCTCGTTGTGCCAGACAAAAGTACCTGAAAAGGGAAATAAACTAAACTATATCCTGTCTTTTTTGTCTCAGCTGTAAGAGGTACAAGGCTTTCAAGAAAACTATATACGTTGCAGCTAAGTATTTTCTGGTTTCGCAGATTACTAACTACAATTAGGCTAACTACTTTAAAACTATCCAGTTTCCTCAAGAAAACAGCATGAGGAAATGGAGCAGGAATGATTATTTGACGATAAACAAGTATAGATTCTCAACTTTAAGGCAAGGTGGCACATCTATCAGCTCAATCTAAACAAGTTTATTATTCACAAAACACCATACGATAAACAAGAACAGATTCTCAACTTGAAGGCAAGGTGGCACATCTATCAGCTCAATCTGAACAAGCTTATTGAACACAAAACATAATCAATCTAAGGAAAGAATTCACTATCATAATTGCATGAAACTCAAGTGGCATAACAATTCATCATAACAATAAATACACATGAACAGATACAGAACGAGCAATATTGAAGGCAAGGTAGGCACAACATATATTTCTCTCTCATGCAAAATTTATGTACAAATGAGCAAAAACCCTTATTTATAGATATCAAAAGGTGTAGGGAACCCTAAAATCACCTTGAGTCAACTACAGTTTTGCAATGCATGCAAGATTTTATTGCTAAACCCTAACAAAGCAAACTATACAGTTAACTGGAAAACACCATCAGTTAACCGATACATCTAACCTAAATTGACAATGTGCAGGCATGCATGTCCTTATTGAAAGCAAGTTAACTGGAACACTACCCTCAGTTAACTGAAAAACCCTAATCCTAATTCCTGTGAAGATAATCCCAAGGAAGAGATAAGCATGTATGAAATCAGCGAGTGAACTCAAGACTGAAAGTCGAGTTACCTGCTGCTCCTGACTTTATCCTTGAAACTAACTACAGGTCCCAACTGGCAGATCACTCCAAGTCATCTCGGTTCAACACCTCGTCCAGGAACTCATCTATCACTCTGTCTTCTGGTACTTTGATGCTGTCCAAAACAATAATATGTTTCTTCAATTCTCTGTCACTCTCCTTGATTGTATGCATGCATTCTCTTACATCTTCAACTGCTTTCTTGAAACTAGCTGAAACCACTGAAATGTTCTCCAACCTAGCCGCCACAGGATCTCCCTCAAGGCTATCACGAATCAGCTTTTCGAACTCAGCTTGCACTACGTTCAATTCAATATACGTGCCATCCTCAAAAAGATAATGACACAAAATCTGAACAACAATACCACTGACAAGTGCAAGAGCTCCGACAACATTATCCTTTAGTGAAAACAACTTGGTAGAGATCTTTTCACATATCTCCATTTCGAAAAGGTGCTGCTCCTTCCAAGTGAAAACCTTCTCTCTATATTCATCAAGCTCCAAAGCATCATATGCAACAGACAACTGAGATACAAGAACTCGATCCTTGGCTAAGCTCTCTGCAACTGAAATCTCGAGCAATTGGATGCCTTGACGAAGTTTATGTGCGTCACTCCTCAACTGATACAATTCCATAAGAAGATGCTAACCAGTAACAATGAAGCTTTCAATCCAGTTGTCCAGAAGTCTGCCATGACTGACTAACTGATCCAACTCTTGTTGTTCTGTAGTTGTATTCTGTGGAAGAACAGGCACTCTTCTCGAATTTCCGTGGACAAGATCAGAGATATATTGTTGAAGTTGACTGTTCTTAGCCTTAAGCAGTGCCTTATCTTCTCCATCCTTCGTGATTCGTTCTTCAAGATTATTGGTGACAATCTTAAGAAGGCTCATGTCTGTCTCTCGAGTGGTCCTGCCAAGATTTTCCTTGGTGAAAGTAAAGTCACTGACTTCAACTTCATCTAGGCTCTTACCCTCTGGAGGAGTAGCAACCTCTATAACAATCTCTGACTTTGGAGTCTTCTCGATATGCACCTGCTTCTTGATTTTCTTGTTCGACCTTTTCTAATAAGGCTCACCGAACTTAGATAAATCAAGGTTGTATGAAGGTTCTCGCCTCTGTCTCCCCAAAGACCTCTCGAGCCAACAAGATTGAACAATATTATCAATTCGAGGAGAGTGTCCCTGATGTATCAACTTGTGGCGGTTCGGTTGTCTCTGATCCTACTCGAACTGGTATCTCAGGCTCTGAATCTATATCAATAAGCTGCACATGTGGTGAACTAGGAGGTGAAACACGAGGCTCAGCCTGAATGACTGTCTCCACTGGGATCTCAGGTGCATTCTCTACTTGCTTCTGCTTCCTTTTACCAGTAGTCCTCTTTCTTGTGTTTCCATTGAGTCTAACTCCTTCAGGTGGCGTCACAATAGCCTTGACCTGAGGCCTTAACCTCGAAGTAGAAGGTAATGAAGAAAAAATCATTGGCGGCTCTGTAACAGGAACTGACTTTCGCCTCCGTTTACTCTCCAAGAACTGCTTGCTGGTCTTGATAACCGATCTAGACACATCCTCAATAGAAGTATTCTCCTTAACATACCAATCTGGCGAGCGAAGTGGCTGCCGAGCAATTTGATCCTTGACATATGAATTGAGAAGAACCTCTCCATCAACATCCTCTAATAGGTAATCAGAGAGCTGAGTAATAGTGAGTCTACAATAGTGACGACGACGAACCTCGAATTCATCTTCACAATTAGCCCAGAAATCTTCAAGTGCTGGTTTATGTGCAATCCCTCGCTCCAACCTGGCTGCATAATGACCCAAAGGATCATAGGAACGCCTCTCAGTATGAGACTTGAGTTTGAATCTCTCCATCTCAGTTGACATATACTTGGCATCTGCCGCAGTTTTGCATGTGAAAATGCCCAATCCGAATGGAAAAGTAGCTGCAGGCTTATGACGATTGCGAAGAAAGGAGTGAACGTGCTGAACCTGTCTGAGAAATTCCATGAAGATGATCTTGTCTGAAGGGTACCTTGGTAACATCAGAGGCTCTCCAACATATCCATAAACGCGGATGTATGTAAAAGTAGGAAATTGGATAAACCAATCCGCCCAAGTTTCCATTGCTGATTTTGCTTCTGCAGAAATCCGGATGTGCATTTCGTTGTCAAGATCTCGACTCATCTCATGGAAAAGTGATCATTCACTGCTCGAAATCTTGTTTAGCCTTAGAAAATTCCAACTAAGAGTAATACTTGTGCACACGCTGAACACCAAGAGTCCGTTAGTTTTTAGGTGTCTATAGCTGCCTTGAGATGCAACTAAGTAGACCAAGTAAGACACCATATGAAACTCATGAAACCTGAGAAAATTAGTAATCTGCTGATGTAGGCAATCGCTGATCAACATAGCCCAGTCAAAATGTTCTGTGCCATCAAGGATCCTGGAAATGAGGTAAAACATCCATGGTCGGAAAGTGCTAGCATCTTCTTGACCTGTAACTTGATTAAGTAGAGTTATCAAAACAACAACCTCGTCCTTGAATTCACCACGACCAACCTTTTTAGGCATGTTAGTCTTTTGAACCTTCAACCATCTCTGAGCCACCTTTCTCTGTGAACGTTCTTGATCTCCATCCCATATCTTCTCACAGGCCTCAATAACCACAGTGAAATTATTTGAACGAGAAGGAATAGCAAAGCACTTCTCTACATCCTTCGGCTTAAGACTGCAGATAACTCTCCCATCAGCTGATCTGATTTGTCGTGAAGACGAGTCGTAATGCTTGATGCAAGCAAGAACAAACTCGAGATCAAAAGCGGTGACGGGAATAGATGCCGCTGCCAGCAACCCGAAACGTTCAAGATTTCTCAATGAATTGCTGCTAACACCTCCAAACTGCTCAGGTTAACCACTGGATAGACATGACCTAAGTCTGTGTCTGAAGTTTTAACAAAATCATGTATAAGGACTGATTTGGTTCTATAATCAATGAGATTGAACTGCATTTTGAAAATGAAGACTTTTGACCGTGAAGTCGAATATATTCAAACAACTTCCTAAAAGACGAAAATCTCTGGACAAGGCTAAAAATAGCCTATGGTAGGGAAAAATTTCGGAATTTTTCTGAAATGCGGGTTTTGTGCAAAATCAAATTCTAAGACAACCCAGATCAACAAAAATTCAAAAAACTGAGTTTAGACCCACATGCAAAGAGATTCTCGGAAAAAAGCACAAAGCTTCAGAATGAAGGCTGCGGGACAATTTTCTCGAAAAAATCTAAGACATGGGTTTTGCTGCAAACGCTGAAATACGCGAACCCAGATGATCAAACTCTAAAAATATGCTGAATTTCTTTGACATGCGTAGAAAGTACCTAAGATGAGAAATAGAAGAAATAAGACAGAAGAAAGAAGGCTTTATTTGCTTTGCTTCTGTAAAATTTGCCTATCTCTATCTTGAATTCGATGAAACCTGCATGCAAATTGAAAATAAAGCCTGGAATATTCTTTTTCTGAACAAATTGAATCCATTGCTACAAAGAACGCTGAAATTTGACACCTCTAGCACCTTCAAATCACTGTTTGCTCAAGAAAAATGTATTTCTCTAAGCTTGGGATGAAGAATAATGGACGCCTAAGTCTGAATAAATAGACTTTCATCACTAAAATTTGTGATAAATGCATGCAAACTTAAAAATGGCGCTTGACTTGTGATTGGACCTCAAAAATCCACGCCTAGCCAATGATTGGCTCTCAAAATAGTTAATTGATGATCAATATGCCCTATAAATAAAGCGCCATGCTTTAATATTTGCCATAAAATAAATCGCCATCTTCAAGACTTCAGTTGAAAAATCCCTAAGTTATCGGTTCGGGTTCGGGGACGGGTTCAGGTACGAGAACTCAGTATGTGGGTACAGGCAAAATTTTTTTAGGGGTTTGGGTACGTGTGTATATATATATATATTAATATATTATAAATATATATATATATATATATGTATGTATATATATATATATATGTATTATATATACAAAAAAAAAAGAGAAATATAGAGAATTGTAAAACTAAATCATTTCATAGTATGATACTTGATCATTGATCAATGCCAATTGATAGTTGAAAAATATTCAAATAAAATTACTGAATTACAAAATGTAGTTCATGAAACATTGAAACATGATTCAATGTTCATTGTTCAAGTGCTCATCAATCATCAAAAGGATTGTCAGAATCATCGTGACTTGGATTTTGAGCGGTTTGAACTTCAAAATCATCATCATTTGAACCCAAAGCGGATCCAACACCATGTGATATGTCATCAATATCACCCACATCATCCATAGTGGCTCTAGCAAGATCCTGAATGGTTGCATCCAAGTCAGTAGACTCGGGTGCTACATCCCAAAGCCTCGCTGCCCCCTGCCTGTATTGAGGATCCTTACGTGACAGAAGACGCAAATTGGAATGAATATACACTAAGTCTTCAGCTCTTTTTGCAGCCAACCGGTTACGCTTCACTAAGTGGATAAAGGAGTATGTACTCCAATTCCGTTCAGCGCAAAAGAGCTTGCAACCTGGAGAGAAAACCAACAAAATTAAAAAATAAAAAATGCAAGATAAATTCAAGAATGTTAAGTGTTAAATTTTACAATACAAGTGGCAAAAAAAAAAAACTTGTGAGAGGATCTTGATTGCAAGAGGTTGGAGGTACATATAATCTTGACCATGGAGGTACCACCATGTAAGAGCATCCATTTTGTATTGGTCTCTAGCAACAGAAGAGGTATGATTTTTTGATTTTCCTGTGATAAACATTCCAAATTCTCTCATGACACTTGTATGCACTTCTGGATCACTGAACATTCTACTAAATGTCGTCTTATACCCATTAGCAACTTCAGAATCTCTATATGGCGGTATTCTCCCTGGGATAGAAAGTACTTCAGTGGTATAGTACCTCGGAGATAGGGCATATGCAAGGAGGTGCAATGGAGTTGTCATCTTGTTCCAACGATGAAGAACAATTGCTTCCACCCTTTTGTACAAGGTGTCTTCAGGATCATTCTCTCTTTTTTGTATTTCTATTTTTATTTTTTCCAACATTGTGTCCATGCTATCATAGACATCCCCCAAGCATGGTTCATCTGTATCAGCAAACCGAAGCATAGACATGATAGGTTCGGTGAACTCCAATACATAATTCACACGATCCCACCAATCGTCATGCAAGATCAATGCCTTGACCTTTTGGGCCCTCTCTGAATTTGATTGCTTCCATATACCCCATTGGTTGCTAATAACCATTTGACTCAATGCATCTTTCACCTTCACAAGTCGTCTCAGAACAATTGTGTGAGATGCAAACCGGGTCTCAGCAACCTAAGAACATGTTAATAGTAAGTTAATAACACATTTAAAATATGTAAATAATGCAAAAAATTATTTTATTCAATTATGTAAAACATGACATAAATGATAAATGAAACTAAATAAATTAAATTTACCTTCAACAATTCCAATCTTGAAAAGTTCTGAAAATTGCTTGTGACATATGGTGGTTTGTCACAAACATCTGGATCTCCTCAGACTCCTGGTATATTTCTTTCACCCACTCTATTTGGTTGCCAATTGCTTGCATCACCAAATTGAGGGAGTGTACGGTGCACGGTGTCCAAAAGATGTGCTCATATCTAGCCTCTACCAAAGCACCTGCAGCCCTGCAAACTTTTGCATTGTCCGTAATTACTTGGACAACATTTTCACTACCCACCATCTCTATGGAGTCAATGAGAATCCTAGAAATGAACTCTACATCTTTCACTTCCCCTTCACAGTCAACCGCCCTCAAAAACATTGCCCCCTTGGGGGACACTGCAATAACATTAATCAATGGACGGTTTTTGCAATCTTTCCATCCATTGGAAACAATAGATACACTTGTTTCAACCCAAGAATCTCTAATTGGTTTTAGTTGGGCCTCTACAGATTTCTTCTCTTTTTGCAATAAGGTGGTACGCACCTTTTCATACCCAGGACTTGTGAAACCAAGAGGTGCACTATTTATTGCTGACACCATGTCCCGCCAATATGGTGACCTCACCAAGTTGAATGGAAGACCATTGGCATAGAGGCAACGTGCAATTTTTTCTTCAGCAATATCTCTTGCCTCCATTTTAAATGCCTTCTCTAATGGACCTCTCTTGCGGGTGGTGGTTTTTGGTTCTTCATCTTCTTCTTCCGTAGAGGGTATAGACAAGAAGGGATGTCTATGTAAAGAACCGGGCAAATTTTTGTTTTGTTTTTGCAATGAGATTACAATTCAACACGCACCCGTTAAGGTTAGCTCTAAACCAAAACGATGCGGAAAGTAACTCTAACCAGAATGTACACCAGAATCCCAATGTGGGCAAGGTGTGAGCATTGGCCAGAGGATCTAATGCAGATGCAAACTGTAAGGGAACTCTAACCAAGAATGCGCCTGTGTAGACGAGCATATGGTCAGAGGATCAATGCATGATGAACTCAAGTAACCCTAACCAAGAATGGCGTCGAGTGATGGCGAGCATATGGTCAGAGGGTCCCTAAACTACTCAACTGAAAGTAAATAGGTGGCAAGCCAGCCTCTTCCACTTATCCAGTGGGAAATACAATATATTAAATGAAAGATAAGAGAAGAATGGCTGATAGTACTACTAACAACTTACAATATGTCAGAATGATCATTTAAATCTAGAGTTTTCAAGTCTTCTCTGCTGCAACTGTATAGTATGTCTTCCAAAGACCAAATGTAACTTTCAAAGCTCAATCCCAACCAGAGGGACAACTTTCTTAATTCTGATATATCAGACCTACAACATAAAATGAAGAAATCTGCAATACAATACTCACTAAAATACTCATATCTTGTTCAAATCTCACTCTAATGACAAGGAATCAAATGCAGATTGCCCTAAGCATGAAGGCGCCCCAAATGAGACCCCCAAACCTCACCAAACAACCTCTATTCTTTTTTCACAAATCCCAAGACCACATCAGAATGGTATGGCCCTCTTATAGGGGCGATTTTGCTAGTAAAAATCAGAAACAGCAAATTAAAATCCACAAACTTGCAAGTAGGGTCGCCCCAAGTAGACAAGATGATATGAAAAACACCCAGAACAATATCTTTTTGTATTTTTGATTTATGAATGAAAACTACCTACAGCCATGCAACATCAGCAACTCTGAAATATGACAAAATGTTTGAATAACAGCTACCACATGCAATGAAACTCAACTACAATGCAAAACAACCCAACTGCAATCTAATTCTCAGCTTGCCGCTATCTTTCAAGCAAGAAGATGAGCCCAATGCTAGGAGGTATGCTTTCCTCGAAGCTTGCCTGAATACATTCCAGCAGCATAACAGTGTAGTAGACAAAAGATCCCAAATGAAGAGCTGTGGCCTGAATATAAAGACATGAAGAGAACCATCTAGAAGCTTGAAGAAGGGCGCCCAAAACCCTAATTTTGAATTCAACCTTTCCCTCCAAAAGATGGCGTCCTTTTTCCCTTAATGAAATATTTCACTTTTTAAATAAAAGTCAATCTCCTCAAGTAGGCGTCCATTTCACTTAGCCCAATATTTGACTTTAAAAATATAATTTATCTCTCAATGAAGCATAGACCCATTAAGTCCCCTTTTTAAAAACAACATAAAGTTGTAATGCTAGGCAAGGGGGTGTTATAATATTAAAATATAATATTATAATGTAAAAATACTTATCTCTCCAAGGAAAATGCACCCAAGGGCCAAAACTGAAGTGCCAGTTGAACCAACTGAAGACGAAGACCAACTGAACTGAACCCAACCTGTCCACTGCCAAAAATAGAATTTACTAAAAATAGTAAATTCATGAAGTTGCTCGGAATGCCAAACTGACCATACCACCGCGAAGCTCTTTGAAAACCCAGAAAGAATCCGCAATCCGATTTTCAAACTTCAAGCAATAACCTCCTCAAAATTAGGAAACCCTAATTTTACCATCCGAGTAGCCTATGGGTCTCTAGAATAGGCCAACGGTCAACTGCAACGATCACATTTGAGAAGGGGACATTACAGTCTAGAGGGCCTAACTATTTGAGTGGGTAATGTTGTTTTTTTCTTTCCGGAACTATAACTACTTTGTTTCCCTCTTGCAACCGATTTGTCAGCATCTTCTTGTTCTTTTATAAATGCTGCTATTTGTACACCAGACAACCCCTTCTTATCTGGGTCCTCACACATATTAATCCCTTTACCACCAAGGTCCATAAAATGAAGTTTCACTCGGTAATAGGAGCTATTATATTGTGTATTGCAAAAATTACACTTCCAAACAAACCCCCACCTCCAGGAATTTGTGAAATTCTTGTGGTATGACTCCATAAAGGAGATCCTTTATCAATTTTGAACTTTTGGCTTCCCTCCCCACCCACTGAACTTTGACTACTGGCCATTGTTGCAATCTATAAAAAAAATGAAAAAAAATATATATACTTGAAAAACTTCTTCACAAACTTGAAAAAATCCATCAAAAACTAAGAAACTTAAAAAAATTCATCAAAAGATTAAAGAATAGGGTTTAAATGCATACCTTGAACACTTAAATCTCCTTTGTAGAAGCTATTTGCCACTCCACAATTGATCTCCTTCAAATGCAATCACCTCCCTTCAAAATGCTAAGATGGAGAGAAAATATGGAGAGAGCAAAATAAGAGGTAAAAATGAAATGTTTTAGTGTTGAAAGGCCTCATATTGGGTCGTTTTAGGGTTAAGAGGCAAAATAATATTTAAAAAATTGTTTTTTTTTTAAACTTTTGGGCCCACTTTTTAAGTGTTGGGCCGTGGGTTCTCTCAGGTACGCCCGAGTACGTGGCTGGTACCCCTGGGTCAGCGTACCTTTGGGCCAGATACGCGCTGGGCACACACCCTGTGCGTACCCAGCGCGTACCCACAGGCGAACCCATACCGGATTTGAGGCTTGTGGGTACGAACCCTGCAACATAGAAAAATCCATATTAAAGCGCCATATTTGAAACTCAAAATCCATGCTTTAACACTTCAGTTAAAAATCCTAACTAAGGCGTCACCTTTGAAGACTGAAGTTAAAAATCCATATTAAAGCGCTATCTTCAACAACTTCACAAAAATCAAATATGCGCCATGCATTAAAGTTTAAGTTAACTTTTGACATGCACTTAAGTTAAGTGGACATGCAAAGTCAGTAACTCAACATGCAAAGTCAATTAACTGAGCATGCAAATCAGTTAACTCAACATGAAAAACTGAAAAAACACTCAACATGCAAAGATGTTAACTGGAGATGACAACCTAGAAATCGTTCTCTTCAACTAAAAGTCAAAATTCAAATATTTATATAATATTCAAAATTCCTCTTTTAGGGCGCACATGTATTTTAAGTTTGAAAAATCAACTTTGACTTTTGGTGTTTTTCTCCAGACTTAGCCATTTTTCATGAAAATTGAAATTTGAACCTCTTCTGGGACCCCTGTTCGATCCCTGACACCGGCCGAATGACCTCACCGATTGACTAGTTGACAGGTGCATTGTAGAGCAGGACAAAAATTGATCAAAAAACTCCTTGAGATTGTTTACCATAAAACTAAGACCTGAAGGCTCAAAAATCCAAGCGCCCTTTTCAAAATTTCTCCATCTTCCATAACTTCTGATTGACAGAGTTTCAAGACTGGATAACTGGCTCACTGTGGAGCTGACTTCATTCCACATGATAACTGCAAAGGCACATTTCTTCAGAAAACATCATCTGAAGGGTGAAAATCAAGGGCACCTTTTTGAAAAGGGGCTCTTTTTCGCCCAGAGAGCCATTTCTGGAACTGACCAAAATAACACTAAAACTCCGACTATAGGTTGGCAAATCAACTTCTGATCTGACGGAGACAGGAAACGGAGAGCTGGACGTAACACGGACAAGCTGAATATTTGAGATCACCAAAAAGAAGGCATTAAAGGCTTCAAAAACTCAGGCGCCTTTTTGAAAATGTGCTCTTTTGCTTTTTCCTTGATATTTTGACCAAGATTTAACCCCATGTTTGACCTCTGGCTCAGGCAATCCAGCAACTCAGATTCACCCACTGACGGATGCATTGCGAAGCCTGAGCAAATGTAAGACAAACATCTCAGGTGGCATTTAGTCAAAAACCTTCATTTGATCCCTCAAAAAGATGGGCGCCTTTTTCAAAAGTTGCTCTTTTCCCTCCAGTGTTGGCCATTTTTGTCATTTCTCTCATTTTCTGCTATATCTCCCGTAACTTCGAGCAAAACAGGTCCGTTTGACAGGCTTGATAGCTCGTTGCGAAGCTCACATGATGCCGGACAAATGTCTGCTGGAGGTGACAAACCCTAAAAACAAGATCTAATCCCCTAAAAGATAGGGCACCTTTTTGAAAATGTGCTCCCCCCTCCAGAGATAGAAAAATTTGACAATCTTCCTTCAGATTTTCACTTTTCTCAAAATTCTTCAGTAACAGACTAACATGAAACTGACACAAGCTCCATATTTGAAAAGCCTAAAAATGACCTTCTGACATCACTTTAACAAAGTTAAGACTATATTTAGCAAAATGCCTTAGTGAAGCAAAAAATTTGGTTTGGGTACAACAAACTGGAGACATGATCAAGTTTGGAGTCATAGCTTACAGCCATGGGTCTGAGTTGATGACTGGAGACACCTCTCGAAGACGAATAACCTATTCAGGTTGTCATCGTGATCAGTTACTTTGAAGAAGGATTCATGGCTCGAGTTGAGAGCATGATCGGGAAAAGGATTGAGTTTCTGTCAATAGAGGGAGTTCACTTCCAAAAGTCTTCTTTCCAATCTCTAAGGTAGGGATCAAGAGGGAGTTCTGTGACCCACTGAGAAGAAGTGAAGGTTGTAGCATTGCAAGGCCAATGCTAAAGTCCTTGGAAGACCTCTTCAACTGCTAAGATCAGAATTGCACAAGATAATCTTCTGGATTTGACATTGGTAGCTCCGCAAACCTATTCAAAATAGAGTGATCTGGGATGAGGTTGAGGACAATCCTAAACTCTCTACAATACCAGAGGTGTGCGTTGGAAAATATTTCTCAAGGCAAGCGTTGCAGGCAATCTTGGATGAAGAGGTCAGAAGGTTGATGCAAGAACCTGAAGATTCAGAGGGAGCCTACTGAACCTAAAGAAGATGGTGAGCTAGTTGATCTTGGTTCCTTATGTTGTTTTATTTCTTACTGAGAAGATCATCTCATTATCAATGCAAGAAGGAGGTAGCTTCTAAATTTGAATGAAGGATATTGGTTACATGCATTACTTCCTTGGTTTAGAAGTATGGCAAAAGCTTATTGAGTTCATTCTAAGTCAAGGGAAGTATACCATTGATATTCTAAAGAGATTTGGTATGATGGATTGCAAATCCATGTCTACGCTTATGGAGTCCAACTTGCAGAAGCTTAAGGAGGCTGCAGCTAGTTCAGATCTGGTGAATCCCATGATGTACAGGCAGTTGATTGGATCATTGATGTATCTAGTCAATACTAGACCAAATATTTGCTATGCAGTGAGTGCACTTAGTCAGTTCATGTGTGAACCAAGGCAAATACATCTAGTTGCAGCAAAGCATATCCTGAGATACTTGCGTGGCACAGTTGGATATGGCTTGAGATATTCTTTAGGTGTGGATTTGAAGCTGCATGGTTATACTGATTCTGATTGGGCAAGGTCTGTAATTGATCGGAAGAGCACCTCTAGATGTTGCTTCAGTTTGGGATCTGCGATGATATCTTGGTGTAGTAGGAAGCAGTCTTCTGTGGCACTGAGTACAGTAGAGGCCGAGTATATTGCAGCTTGTGTGGCAGCTCAAGAAGCAGTGTGGCTTCGAAAGCTCCTTGCAGGATTGTTTGGACAATCAATGGAGCCTACTATCATTCATTGTGATAACCAGAGTTGTGTGAAGCTTTCTGTCAACCCTATGTTTCATGACAAAACTAAGCATGTTGAAATCAAATACCACTATATCATAGATATGGTATTGAGGAAAGCAATTCAATTGAAGTATATCAGCACTGATGAGCAGACGACAGACATTCTCACCAAAGCCTCTCTCCAGGATAAAGTTTGTGTACTTTCAAGGCAAGCTTGGTATGGTGGAGAATGAAGCCCTAGCTGAGAGGGAGTCTCAATATCAGTGATCCTTCTTAATCTATTTCTCTTCGAGAGAGATTTGAGGTGCAAGCCCTTGTTAATGCATTTCTCTTTGAAATTTGAGGTGAAAACCCTTGTTTCCACCCTCTGGGAGAGCCATTGTGGATGTCATGTGTGTGACTCCATGACAACATCATGTGAGAGAGTCTGTGATGATTTTCTTGTACTTGTGTTCTCACCCTCTGGGAGAGCCATGGTGAACGTCACGATGAGGTGACAACATCATGTTGAGTGATGAGCACTTGTACATACCATACATGGGTGTAGCCATGATGGTTGATATCACAATGAGGTGATATCTTTCCTTTCCACATATGGGAGTAACCATTGTGGTTTACATCACGATGAGGTGATATGTCTTATACAGCTGGAAGTATCCTCCCTAGCTGAGAGGGAGTGTTGATGTTATAGAGCAGTGTCGGACTGCTACTTCTAGCGCATCACGTCTCCTTAAAGACAATTCAAATGATAGCCTAAACGGCTATTTGAATTGTAATATTACATTTAATGAAGAGGCACGATTTATATGATATAATATTTAATTATTGTGGAGGTGCAAATTCATGAAGAGGTTCGATCTTGATATGGCCGATATCATATATTTTGTGGATGCGATTTCATTAAGAGACATTTAATATTTATTAAGTGAGGCCGACTTCATTTATGAAGAGACACCATCACTTGTTAGAGACACATCTTTTGAATGGAGGCCAACATGAAGAATTGAAGGGATGCATCTCTCCCTTTCATTTGTATATATAATCGATGGGCATTTCATTGTGCACATCAATTCATATCTATTCATTGTTCAATATAGTTCGATATTTCTTGGTGCAAGTTGAAGGTGTAAGAAGATATCAAGAGAAGATTGATATATTCATTGGAGGCTGAGTTTATAATCAGTGAACTACATCTTTCTGTATCTGTGTTGCATCAGATTGTGGTGCTTATATTTGGCCCTCATATCGGCTTCTTGTAAAGGAGATAATTCTTGTTGACATTCAATATATAAGTGATATATTGTTGCTGGGTTTTTCTCCCTCAAGTGGAGGGTTTTCCCAGGGTATCTGCTGTGTTATTGTGTTATTTTTGAATTAAATTTCTGTGCTCTAATCTGATCATAAAATCAACAGGTCCTACCAGGCATCAACTTCCTTAATGATAAAAGGTCTATCAGACATGAAGATTTTGGGAGATATGAAGTTGTGTCAAAAGCAACCTCTTGATATGATGAGAGATGGGTGAGGGAAAGCTCCTTCCAAGAAGAAATGAAGTCCCTTTGTTGAATGTTAGGGGTATGAACACCCTTAACAAAAGGAGGTTGCTCAAACCACAACTCTTGATCTTCACTTCAACATTGTTCACATTCAAGAAACTTGTTGTACCCAAAATAAATTTTTGACATTTTGCTTAAATTGAGCTAAATCATGTAAATTTGTTGTCAAAAGTATGTTTTAGGTCAAACAAAACATAAGGTTTTTGTGGGTTTGTGTCAAGGAAGATGCTTGCAAATTTCTAAAAATTTGAAAATTAGAGTTCAAACCCTTGTTTTTAGGAAAACCCTTAAAAATAGGACCTTCCCAAAAATAATTGAAAATGATTTTGATAGGATTAATTGACTTCACGATCACACTGGTCAAGTCAAAATCCCCAAAAAGTTTGTTTTACTCTGGTGGGTCTATTTTCATTTTTCAGGAAGAAAGCTAGGACCTCCGCAGCCATTAATGGCAGAATGGCCAGTACCAGGTGGTGAAATCTAAGCCTCAAAAGCTTCAACGAAGAATCCATGGCGAAAATGATCGAAAAAAGATGCTCTGACGGAGGGGATTTTTCAAAAGTGAAAAAATGCTGAAAATTGGCTAAGTTAGGAGAATGCATGCCTTGCTACCAAGAGGAGGCTATGCAGTCAAATGCCTTAGTCATTTTTCCAACACCCATACATGATGAAGAATGTGGTTGCTAAGATACACGCATTAGCGTTGTCAACGACAATGTCCAAATCAGTTACGATGCACGGCGAACATGAAACACGAAGAGATGAAGATTTTCAAAGGAAATGATGGAACTGTGGCTAAAAGTGCCCCTGCTGGCTAGGGGCACCCTTGAATCCAGAGGGTCCAAAATAGTCATAAACTTTCACCAAGGCAGTCATCCTCTTTGTGTTTTTTCTAGCTTTCCGGCGCATCATCAAGCACAGTCACCTAATTCATCAACCATCGACAAATGTAAGCGAAGTCAGAAGATGTTGAAATCAAGTATCATCAAAAAAGGCAGTCATAACATAAAAAGGAGCCCTTGTTGACCAGGGGCACCCTTGAATTAGATGGCACAGATGTCAGTTGTTGAACAAGCCTATCTTGGATGATCTCTTCAACTCATTTCGGCCTTACCAATGAACTTGTTAATAACACAGACATATCAAATGACAACAATTGTTGATGCATTCAGGCATGCAAAATCTTGAAAAATCAATGCATATCAAAGCCTTGAATCTGAGAGCCTATGATGAAGTTTCCTGAAATATTGAGCCAAATTTTTTCATTTTCAAATTGCGAGATTACAAAACCAATGCACGTTAAAAGGTTAGAAGATAAACCAAAGCACGTGCTGGAAACTATCTAACCAGGATGTACACCAGGATCCCGATGTGGGCAAGGTGTGAGCATTGGTCAGAGGATCTAAAACAAATTGCTTATGCAGGAACTCTAACCAAGAATGGCACCGATGATGGCGAGCATATGGTCAGAGGATCTTCTACACTAATGCTGAAAGGGAACTCGACACCAAGTATGTGCTACCCAATCCAGTATGGAGTGAGGGGCGACCATATGGCGGAGTGATTACAAATAACAATGCTTGAATGAAATAACTGAATTGCTGAAAAGGACTCAACACCCAGAATGTGCTTTCTAACCCCAAGCGGGAAAGCAGCTACCATAGGGCGGAGATAAATCTATTACAAAACAACTTCAATGAAAGAGAGCGTTACATATCAGAATTGAGCAATACCGAAAATGACTGCCAGTACTACTGTCAGTTTACAAATTGATGATCATTCGCCTGCCAAAAGCTTAGGAATTTGATAGATTAACATTACATCATAAAGAACTCTCCTTAGCTTAGTTAGGAGTGCCAAACAGTGAACCTTTCAATGATCAAATAACAATTCTGGTTTTCTTTACAAATCTGCAATTTTAAATGAATAACCAGCAGTCTAAGAAAGCACTCAGATGTTCATAACTCTTCCATAACTCAACGGATTGACTTGAAACTAAATGCAATATTCCCTAAGAATGAAGGCGCCTATACTAAGACACTGAAAACAGATCAAACAACCTTAAATTATTTATGCACGGGTTTCAATGCAAGCAGCAGATGGTACGGCCCTCAAGGAAGGGCGATCTGCTCTTATAAATTAATGGCTTCTCTAAAAAATCTGCAAATTAGAGGATGATGGCGCCTAGACCTAGCAATGAAGATGGAGTAACACCCAGAACAATATTTTGTTGTTTTCTTGACTTATGAATAAAAACATGAATCTGCTGTAGCAAATAATGCAATTTCATGAAAAACTCTAATATGCAAAACTGAAACAAGGAAGCTACAAGCTGATTACAATGCACTAATCTCAAAGCAAACTCACAAACTAGACTAAATCACCACTAGTCGCTATATTGCAAGCAAGAAGCGATGCCCGAGCTAGGAGGCCTTCATTCCTCGAAGCAATCCCAAAGCCAATCCGGCAGCATAACATTCTTGTAGATAAAAGATGCCCAAATGATGATCCAAGTCTTCCTTTTATAATTTCTGGTTGACTTCTCGAAACCCTAAACTCCTCTCAAAGTCAAAAACCCTAATCTCCTCAAAGATGGCGTCCTTTTCCTTCAAGTTCAATATTCACTTTTAAAATAAATTCAATACTTTAATAAATGCGTCCACCTTATATCTTGATTTGACTTAGGATAAACTATAAAATAATCTTCAATGAAGGCGCCACCCTCAAGAAGACCACCTTTCAAAACAACATAAAGTCAATAGACTAGGCCAAGGGTCAGCGTTGAATATAATAATATTAAAGCGTGACTTTTTAATTAAATATAACA
>VDFB02089304.1:14812-25896 GCA_007258455.2 Sequoia sempervirens | reverse complement strand
CTTTGTGCTTTTTTCCGAGAATCTCTTTGCATGTGGGTCTAAACTCAGTTTTTTGAATTTTTGTTGATCTGGGTTGTCTTAGAATTTGATTTTGCACAAAACCCGCATTTCAGAAAAATTCCGAAATTTTTCCCTACCATAGGCTATTTTTAGCCTTGTCCAGAGATTTTCAGTCTTTTTGGAAAGTTGTCTGAATATATTCGACTTCACAGTCAAAAGTCTTCATTTTCAAAATGCAATTCAATCTCATTGATTATAGAACCAAATCGGTTCTTATACATGATTTTGTTAAAACTTCAGACACAGACTTAGGTCATGTCTATCCAGTGGTTAACCTGAGCAGTTTGGAGGGTGTTAGCAGCAATTCATTGAGAAATCTTGAACGTTCCGGGTTGCTGGCAGCAGCATCTATTCCCGTCACCGCTTTTGATCTCGAGTTTGTTCTTGCTTGTATCGAGCATTACGACTCATCTTCACGACAAATCAGATCAGCTGATGGGAGAGTTATCTGCAGTCTTAAGCCGAAGGATGTAGAGAAGTGCTTTGCTATTCCTCCTCGTTCAAATAATTTCATTGTGGTTTGTTGTACCCCAAAATTAAAATTTTTGTTACACTTAGACATTTTGAAGAAATGAGTAAAAGTCTTGTTAAAACAGTCAAAAAAGGTCAAAATTTGGGTGTGCATGTCTTGCATGGAGGGTTAAAACACAAAATTTTCAATTTCTGACGATCTTTAGTGCCTTTAGGCGACAACCTACAAAGCCAGTCTCAATTTTCATCCTAAATTTTAGGAAAAGCTGCTTTATTTTTAGAAATTTTCTGAAATAGTAAAGTTTCACAGGTTTTCAGGTTTCTTTTTGAAGCGGATCTTTGGCAAAATTTTCTAAAAATAGAAGTTGGTCAGCGAGTCCGAACTGATTTGATTAGCTCAAAATGTGTAAAATTGTCAGTGAGATGCGGTCGAATCTTAAAATAATCCCGGTTTTGCCCTACTGGGTCTATTCAGCTTTTTCAGAAGCATATCTGGAGTTCCGAGATCATCAATGGAGGTCATCCGACTGCCAGGTGTTAATTTTAGCATTCAAAACTTCCAGCAGAAAGTGAAATGATGAACATGCACGAGGATCGAGGAAGAAAAGTGAAAAGTCATGAAAATTTTCTAAGTCTGCTAAGTTTGGGCGCCCCAGTTGAAGAAAGGCGCCCACCTTTTCAGGGTGCCAGATGAAGGAATTAGGGTTACGGTCTCCAATGGAAGTTGCTCAGTTTTCAATCAGCTTCGCGATGGATATCCCCGTCAGAGCATCTGATGATCCAGTCTCCGGCAAATTCAAGTCAAAGTAGAAGGTATGAAGTGAAAATCTGAAACTTGAAGTTGAATAAATAATGAATTTTTCTAAGTCTGGAGAAACTGGGCGCCCTAAGAAGAGAAAGGCGCCCAACTTTTCAAGGATGCAAACAGAGGAATTTGCAGTCGAAGCTATAACGGGATGTCTTCAGAATTCAACTGGCTTTGCAGTGAGCTATTCAGCATGACAAACGGAGCTCGCAGTCATCAGATTCAAAAGGCTGAACAGAAGGTCTGACGAGAGGTAAAAAGAGAAATTCAAAGCAAAAGTTAAAAAAATCAAAAAATAAACTAAGTATTGGTAAACTGGGCGCCCCCAGCCAAGATAGGCGCCCAACCTTTTGAAGGGTAAAAATCCACTTTTTGACAAACGTGCCTCCAAAGCACCCCCCTTCATTCTTCGTCAGCTTCGCGATGAGCACAGCCATTCAGCAATCCGACGCCCGGAGCTCAAGATTTAACGAGATCGTCTGCGGAAGAGAAGTTAATGAAGAACTTGGAAATCAGGAAAATGGCTAACACTGAAGAAACTGGGCGCCCCTAGAAGGAAAAGCCTCCCGTGAATTCGGAGGTCGAAATCAAGTTTTTAGCAGGAGGTGCCTCCAGAACATCTTCTTCGAAATCAGTCCGGCTCCGCAGTGAACCACTCAGCTCGCCTGTTGGGTAAACCTGTCAACGGGAAATCAGTGGCGAAGTGGCGTGTTAAAATGAAGAAAAGTTGAAAAAGTGGAAATTTTGACTAAGTCTGGTGAAGTTGAGCACCCCTCTTGGAGAAAGGCGCCCAAATCTTCATGCCTTAGAAGATTTTTGAAGATTTTCAAAATTTCAAAATTGCAAAGGAAGAGGGTGGCGTCCAAACTTGAGAAGATGAGATTTAGGGTTTTTGGAATAAAAGCAGAAAAAAAAAACAAAACCTAAATCAAAACCTAAGTCTATTTAACTCTTCTTTTCAATGTATTTTTCATTATTTTTGCAGGTAGCATCCAGAGGAGAAAGTTGGAGCAGCAAGTTTGAAGAATTTTTGTGATTCAAGAATCCATAGTTGCTGGTTTTACATCAGATTTTTCAGACCAGCAAGCATAAACCATTGTTCTTTCAAGCTTTTTGTTCCAGAAGATCAAATTTTTCAAGCAGAAGGCCAAGGCTTTCAATTTTTCAGTCACCTGGGTCTTTTTGCCTCTATCTTCTGAAGAATTTTTCAAAGACTTCATCAAGTTGCAGCAAGTGCTTTTATCTTGCATGTCAGTGAAAACCTCAGTGCATTCAAAATTCAACCATCTGGGTCCTTTCCAATCAGTCTTCTGAAGAGAACCCATATCGCAGCTTTTTTTCAAAACCTAGGGTTGGCTGCTTTTTCGATCAAACGTCAGAGTTTTGCAAATCCAATCAGCTGGGTCCATTTCTAACGATATTCTGAACAAAACCCAGATGCCAGCTTTTTTCGGGAAAAATTGAAGAAATTAGGGTTTGCTGCTTTTTCAGTCAAAATTCAAGATTTTCAAAAACGGACGATCTGGGTTGTCTTGTATCGTCATTCTGAACAAAACCCATATCTCAGAAAAAATTCTCAAAAAATTCGTCCGTTGAAGCACAAAATCAGCATTCTAAAAATAGAAATTGTTCAAGACTTGTCTGAAACAGGGCGAGTTTACAGTCATTCTTCAAGTTTTCTGAAATGGAGTACACTCCTAATGTTTTCAAGTCCGAATCAACTTTCACAATTATCCGCTTGTTTGGGGCTGGACATCATATCAAGCGGTATTCAACCTACATGGAGAGAGCAGGAAATGCTTCAATCAGGAACCTGGGTCATTCTGGACTCCTCGCAGCAGCGTCCATTCCTATATCAGTTCAGAGCCTTGAGTTCGTAATCGCTTGCATTAAGCATTACAACCCGGCTACTAGGGAGATCCAGTCAGCGGATGGTAGGTTGATTTGCAGTCTAAAGCCTGATATGGTCGAAAGGTGTTTTTCCATTCCCCCATGGCCTGAAAGCGTAACTCTTTCAAGGGATGAATGTGAAAAGATGTGGAATATGCATAAAGACAAATACAGCAAGAAGATTGTACTGAAGTGAATGAAAGGAAAACATAAAAGTGTTATTCATAGTTGCAGCCCAGTTGGCGGAAGAATAGGTCACATTTCAGTGATGTCAGCAAAGTTGATGCGGCCAATGAGATTGAAGATTTCACGAGATCCATTCTGAGATCTTTGAAGAATATTCTTAAGCGGTGTTTTCAGCATTGATGGCATAGATGCGAACCCGGAACCGATCCTCAAACTTCTAAGCCGGATGTAGTCGAGCTTCATGACTTTCTTCTAGAAGCTTTCTTTCCAGCACCTTTCTATTCTTGGAATAATCCATTATCCATTTTTGAGGATAGAAAGAAGATAAAGATGTAATAGTTGGCGTTTCCCTTTTTCTACTTTTAGGGGTTTCTTCTTTCTAGATTTAGTAATAAAGCTTGCTTCTTGAGCAAGCCCTAGATTAATGAAAGCAAGGAGATTTTAGGGTTCCCTACTCCTCTGCTTCTCTATAAATAAGAGCCTTTGCTCATTTAGTTTCTTTAGGTTATTGCGATAACAAGCTGGCGAGTCTCTTTTAGCCCGGTAAGTTGTTATTGATGTCAGTTCACTTTGTGTTGGGGCCGTGCTTAGCAGAATAAAGCCAGGCCTATTGTGCCTTCTATTTGTTGCTCAAGTATTGTTCATTTGTATTGTATGATAAGAAATTGTTGAGCCTCTTTAGCCAACAAGGAGTTAGTGAGATTGCTGTTTTCTATTGTGTTAAGAATAAGTTTGCAAGCCTCCTTAGCTGCAATTTCTTATTCAAGGCATGTTAGAAGGGAGTTTTGTTTTAGAGATTTGAGTAATAAAATCATGAGCCTCTTTTGCCTTGGTCTAAAATCTCAGATTTCCGTTATCTATGTTATGCTTTCATGATCTTTATTTCAGCTTACAGTGAAGTGTGTAGGTGTTTGTTGAGAGAGAGATTGTTAAAGTATTTTTGTCAGAAAATCTGCCTTGTTAATTTCTAACTTCTCTTGCTCTGCTATTACTTGAGAGGTTAGGAACGTCTTTAGTCTAAGTTAGTCGTAGTTGAACTTCTTATCAGAAAATCTCAGCTGCGGCGTTTGTGTTTAAAAAACCTTGTGCTCTAAGCTGATCCAAAAAGATAGGCAACTTAGTTTTAGTTTACTTTCTTTCAAACACCATCAGCAAGAGGGAGCTTCCCCTCCTAATTTGAAGAGCAGTTTATCTGTGCATAGCTGTCCGTTTTCAAATCCGCATTCCAGAGGTGCGAATTTAAACGCCAACAGTTTTCTGGCGCCCACCGTGGGGCACGAGGCTTTAAACAACAAAGAAAGCTTAGGCTTTATGTCACGGGTATGACCATCTGGCGTCCTACTGCTCCGGTTCAACAACCTGATCTTACACCTCCAGTTATCCAGCCAAGTTTCCAGATAATTGAAGGAGAGCAAGTGGACATTATCAGCAGCCTGAGAAGTTTCATCTTTGAGAAGAAGGAGACCCCTGCTCAGTGGAGAAACGCTGCTGCTATTCTAGACAAAGAGGAAGAGAAAGCCGATATTGCAGCCGAGAGACCTGTCTTGCCACCACCCGCGTGGGACTAGACAATCCTGGCTTACATAGTCTATACAAGGAGGAGAACAAGAACAAATCCGCTTTTCCAAGAAGATACTTTCCTTCCACATACGCATCATACGGAAGTTGGAGAATCATCCGACACAGTACCTGAATCCGACACAATTCAACACCGTACCTGTGTTCGAAGAAGAAGAATCCGAAGCAATGGGTGATAACCGCAACAACGATGACAACAACAATCGCAATCGGAGAAGAGGTCCCCCACTGCCTTGGGGTGACAATATTGGACCTTTGGCCTTAGGGGCAAATCACGAATTGCCTAAGGGGTCAAGAAAGCACTTTCTGCGTTTCCAAGGTGATGGAAGTCAACATCCTGATGATCATCTTTCAGCCTTTTCAACGGCTTGCGCTGTTTTGCATGTAGGTCATGAAGATGTTGCTGTACGTCTCTTTGTTGAGACACTCGCGGGAGCTGCTGCCGAATGGTTCAATCATTTGGGGCCCGGTTGCATAACCAACTGGAATACTATGACTGAAAAGTTTCTCGCGAGGTTCAAACCAGCTGAAGATAGCCACCAGTTGTTCGCTCGACTTTCCAATTCAAAGAAGGAGGACAATGAACCAATGAGAGAGTTCGTAGCAAGGTTTAACCGCCTGGTTACTCGTCTTTCATATACACTCAATCCATCGCCTGAGATCCTGTTAAGCAGTTTCATCAACGCACTTCCATCAGAGATAGCTTTTATCATAAGATCGGCGCATGAGACGGAGCTGGGAGAAGCACAACAAGGTGCAATAGAAATTGAAGACAACATGATCACCTCAGGAAAGATCAGAGGAGATGCTATTAGACCTTTGGTTCAAAGTTCTGCTGATCCATTACTTCAAAGGGTTGCAAATGAAGTAACTATTCTCAAGAGGCAATTGCCACTTCAGCCAACGCCTCTTGCTCAAGTTGCACCACCACCTGCCTTGCCCGCACCACAGCAGCCTTATCAACCTCAGCAGCCGTATCAGCCAAGGAGGAATAACTTTCAGCCTTACAACAATTACAAGCCACGAGGGCCACCTCCACCAAGGCAAGCGGCCGACAATACACAAAATGCTGTGTTTTGCTCTTTTCATGATTCCACTGAACATGCCGGCGCATCTTGCCCTGAAAATGTCAGAATGAACGAGATAATGGGATATGCCGAAGCTGCACCTGCACCAAGTTTCGTTCCAACTCCAAGTTCGAATGTTGTCTTACCTCAATCGAACAACTTCGATGGCGACTCCGCAACGGGCTACTTTGAAAGTGAACCCGATTTTGAAGAACAAGAAGATATTTGTCAGTACTCTCTTGCAGTTAATCCTGAGAATCATACGACTCCTGTGTTTACTAGAGCTCAACATCTGAGAGCACACAAAGAAGAGGAAGAAGAGACGCTGAAGATATCTAAAGACAAAGAAAAAGTAAAAGAAGTAGCTTCTACTTCAAATATTAAGTCTTCTCAAGAGAACATGAAAGCAGTTGCTGAAGGTTCGTCCTCAGCAAATTTTGACATTGTAGATTCATTGATGAAGAACAAAGTGCAGATTTCTCAGTTAGAGTATCTCCAAGATCATCCAGAGCAAGTGGACCGACTTCTCAAATTTGTGAAGAAAGGACCTACCAAGCAGCCCACATTGCTCGAATCATCCGTTTCGGCGGAAGACAAGCCTAAGCCCTTCTATATTTCTCTATATATAGGAGGTTACAAATTGAGCAATTGTATCATCGATTCCGGAGCTTCCGACAACGTCATGCCTCTACAAGTGATGAATGCTCTAGGACTTTCGTGCACCAAGACAAAGGACAAATGCTACTCACTGGAGTCCAAGTCGGTGCCGTTGGTCGGTCAATTAAAAGATGCTCAAGTGAGGTTGGCGGCTTGTCCTGAAAAGAAAATCATGATGACCATCCTAGTAGCTGACATTCCAGCAAGCTACGGGATGCTATTAAGCAGAAGCTTTTGCAAGGACCTCGGTGGAGAGATTCAGATGGATTGGTCTTCTGCAAATATTCCATTAAAGAAAGGAACTTTCAAGCTGGAACCAGAACCCAAATCTCGATTTGCGGTCGTGAAGTCTCAAGATCCTCAAGCTCAAGTTTTATATCAAGAAACGGGTCTTGGTACTTACGCCATGCTGTCGGAGGTTCCTGAAGAAAGTCAAGAGGTCGCATGCATCGTAGAGAAATCAGCAGATGATCCTAAGCTGTGGACTTTGCAGTTCGATGGGAGTTGTTCCACTGCTGGTTCAGGAGCGGGAGTTGTGATAATTTCTCCTGAAGGACAATTGTATCCTTTTGCATACCGCTTGCAATTTGAATGTACAAATAATACGGCGGAATATGAGGCGCTTTTACTAGGTCTCATGAATGCAAAAGATATGGGTATCAAATACCTTAAAGTCGAAGGTGATGCGGAGCTTGTTGTAAAGCAAGTCAGAGACCAATTCAGAGTGAAAGCAGATCGTCTTCGACATTATAGAAATAGGGTGTGGAATGCAATAGATTGGTTCGAAGCATTTGATATCAAATATATTCCACGTCTAGAAAATAGCAGAGCAGATGCCCTCGCGGTATCAGCTTCACTTTTCATGCCACATTCTGACTTTCGTCAGAATGCGTTTGCCATTGAATTAATATACAGGCCAGCTGTACCTGACAACTGTGATAATTGGCAAGTCTTTAACGATGATGAA
Source organism: Sequoia sempervirens (assembly GCA_007258455.2). Lineage (NCBI taxonomy): Eukaryota > Viridiplantae > Streptophyta > Pinopsida > Cupressales > Cupressaceae > Sequoia > Sequoia sempervirens. The sequence goes on along the minus strand of VDFB02089304.1, from coordinate 18,215 downwards.
CACATTAAGGAGTTTCTTGTTATGGGAGATAATTTCAAGGAATTGTTCTTTGAAGGCAGTTCATCTACTCACAGAGAAGCAATAACAGAAGTTTCTGATACGCCAAAGATTGCTGAAGATAAAGAAGTTCCAGAAGAACCAGAATCCAGCATAATCCAGTTGAAAGGAAATAAAATTCCCAAGGGTTTAGTTTCCTTGGAGAATATTTTTGACAGGCACGACAGATACATTCAAGATCAGAGAAATTCAAGTGACAGAACTTCTGCCGAATATCAACAAGTCAATATTGGTACAATTGACAAGCCCAAGCTTGTTAATTTAGGTACATGTTGCACGGTGGAGGAGAGCGAGAAGTTCATTTCTTTGTTCCAGCAATACCGAGATGTCTTCGCCTGGTCATATGAAGATTTGAAAGTTTTTACACCAAGAGAATTGTCTCACACAATTCCTCTTCAACCTGAAGCGAAGCCCTTCAGGCAAAAGCAAAGACACTATAATCCGCAGATTCAAGACACCATCTACGCGGAGATCCAGAAGATGGTGAATGCAAAGATCATCTTTCCCATTCATCATTCCACTTGGGTGTCGAATATAGTTCCTGTGCGCAAGAAGAACGGAGAAATCAGAATTTGCGTTGATTTCAGGAACCTGAATCAATCATCGCTCAAGGATAATTATCCTTTGCCAATCATGGAGCACACTTTACAGACGGTTACCGGTTCAGAGATGCTGTCTTTATTGGACGGTTTTTCTGGTTATAATCAAATAGCGGTGGCTGAGGAAGATCAATTCAAGACGGCATTCACAACCCCGTGGGGTACGTTTGCCTATGAAAGAATGCCCTTCGGCCTCATCAACGCCGGTGCTACATTTCAAAGAGCCATGGATTTGGCGTTTGGTGATTTGAAGAATAAAGTAATAGTTGTCTATCTTGACGACCTCACTGTTTTATCAAAGACACGACAAGATCACTTTCAACATCTAGGGAAAGTCTTTGAGAGATGCAGATATCATAAAATATCATTGAATCCCAAAAAGTCTATCTTCGCGGTGACGGAAGGCAAGTTGCTTGGCCACATCGTCTCCAAAGAGGGAACTCGAATTGACCCAAGCCGGGTTGAAGCTATCCGAAGTTTGTCTCTTCCAACAAGCAGAACAGGGGTGCACTCTTTCTTTGGTAAGGTAAATTTCATACGAAGATTTGTACCAGATTTTTCTGAGTTGACTAAAGATATATCTGCTATGATGAAGAAGAAGACAGTTTTCAAGTGGACGGAAGAAGGAAAGAAGGCGTTCGCAGCGATAAAAGAAGCCATCAGTCGAGCTCCAGTGCTAGTCCGTCCTGATTTTGAAAAGGAATTTATCCTTTATTGTTATGCATCAGAGTATACTCTGTCTGCCATTCTGACACAAAAGTTAAATGAAGAAACTGAATCTCCAATAGCTTTCATGAGCTGCAGTTTCAAGGACAGCGAATCAAGATACTCTCAGATTGAAAAGAATGCCTATGCGGTGGTTCGAGCTGTAAAGAATTTCAGATTTTATATCCTAAATTCTCACACCGTTGTGTATGTCACAGATCCAGCAGTGAAGAGCGTGTTAACTCAACAGGAGATGGGCTCCAAAAGAGGAAACTGGGTCGCAAAGGTACAAGAGTATGACTTGGAGATCAAGCCAACCAAACTCGTTCGCGGGAGAGGTCTTTGTCAGTTGATGGCGGAAGATGGTGACAAGAAATTTCAAGCCAAAGGGATACCTGAGATTGAACCTGAAGTTAAAAAAGACCTTCCAATGGTCTTGCTGATCGAGTCTTCGGGTGAATGGTTTACTGAAATATGGTATTACCTAACATACGGTGATTGTCCAAATCACCTGAACAAGCAACAAAGGAGAACGCTTAAGCTAAAAGCGCAGAATTATATAATCATCAGCAATGTTTTGTACAAGCGGGGCCTTGACGGAACATTCTTGTTGTGTGTTACCAAAGATCAACAACGGCGCTTGCTGGAAGCTTTCCATAATCAAGCATGCGGTGGTCACTTTTCATCAAAGGTAACAGCTTTTAAAATCTTGCGGGCTCAATTCTTTTGGCCGACTATGTTCCGCGATGCATACGAGTGGGTACATAAATGTCAGTTATGTCAACAGTTTGTTGGCAAAGCGAAGTTAGCAGCCGCTCCTCTCAGGCCAGTTGTTATAGATGCTCCATTTCAGCAATGGGGTCTAGATTTTATTGGTCCTATCAACCCACGTTCTAGCAAGGGGCATATTTATGTCCTTACAGCCACTGATTATTTCACTAAATGGGTTGAAGCCATTCCCACCAAGCGAGCTACGTCCGAGGTTGTGTGTGAGTTCTTAAAGGAAAACATTGTCACACGCTTCGGAGTGCCTCGCAAAATTGTGACAGATAATGCAACATGTTTCTCATCAGAGGAGCTAATGGAGTTCTGTTTTGATCACAGCATTACACTATCTCATTCATCAGATTATTACCCCCAGGGTAATGGACAGGCTGAATCATCAAACAAGAACATTGTCACAATCATTCGCAAGTTGGTTGACTCCAGTCAGCGAACTTGGCACAAGAAACTTTATGATGCTCTCTGGGCCGACAGAATTACTCCAAAGAGAGCCATTGGTACCTCACCCTTTATACTCCTGTATGGTACAGAAGCAATGATACCCATCACATTGGAGTTGTCCGCCTTGCAGCTGGCGACCTCAGTAGAAGATGGAGAGTTCACAGATCCTGTTCAGAAACGTATCTTGTACCTGACTAAGCTTCAAGAAGAAAGGGAAGAGGTAGTAGATAGAATCACTCAGCACCAAGAGCGGGTGAAGAAAATTTTTGACAAGAAAGCTCGCCATCGAGATTTCGAGGTTGGAGATCAAGTCCTCTTATGGGATAAGAGACATGAGCCCAAGGGAATGCATGGGAAATTTGATTCCTTGTGGCTGGGACCTTTCACAATTCACGAGCTCGCCGGAGAGAACACCTATATTCTCTCGCGCTTGGATGGAAGTCTCCTCCCTCTACCACACAGCGGGCAGTATCTGAAGCACTTCGTCCCTCCGGGGGTGGAGTAAGTTCTCGAAATCAATCTTTGTACATATTTTCATTGCTTTTCGTGATGTGTTTCCCCTTTCCGTGATGTTTTCGTTATGTTGTTTTTCCCCTTTCCGTAACAGTCCTGTCGTGTTTTAGGTGATTAGGAGTCTTGTTTTAGGTGATTAATAGGGAAGTCCAACTATTAGGTGATTTTTAGGAAGTCCGGTAATAGGTGATTAAGGAATGTCCTGTAAATTAGGTGATTAGGAAATGATGTCATCTGATACCCAGCACAAGGCAATCGGTCTGCTTAAAACTTCAAAGATTCTGTTGTCTCTCCTATGCTTCAGT
>VDFB02089304.1:0-14712 GCA_007258455.2 Sequoia sempervirens | reverse complement strand
TTATCAACAAACCTAACTATATTTTCATACTCATAATGGGCTCAATGAAACTCAAGATATATTCACACAACCCTACCAATCATCATCGAGAATCAATGCTTTGACCTTTTGGGCTTTGTTTGTATTTAGTTGCCTCCATGCACACCAAAGATTGTTGATGACCATGGCACTCAATGGCTCCCACACCTTCACAAGTCATCTTAGGACGATTTTTTGTGATGTGAATCAAGTCTCAAAAACTTAACATGGAATAAAAATGTAAAACAAATTAAAAAATTAAAAAGTAGATGATATATCATATAATTAAAATTTATTTAATAGCAAACTCAAAGTAAATAAAATATATATATTGAAAATTAATAAACATACTTTCAACAACTCCAACTTGGATAAGGAATTGAATTTATTTAATAGCAAACTCAAAGTAAATAAAATATATATATTGAAAATTAATAAACATACTTTCAACAACTCCAACTTGGATAAGGAATTGAATATAACTTGTGACATGATGACTTGTCATAAACAATTGAGTCTTCTTAGCCTTGATGTAGATTTATTTGACCCACTCAATTTGTGTACCAATCTTTTGCATCACCAACTTGAGGGAGTAGACAACAGATGGTGTCCAAAAAGGTGCCCATATGTAGCCTCCACTATAAACCTATTGTCATGCAATTTTTAGTATTGTCTATTATGACTTAAAAACCATTTTCCGGGCCCACCATCTCAATGGATTCCATGAGGATCTTTGCAATGAAATTTGCATCCTTCACTTGCCCCTCAAAATCAAATATCTCAAAAATCAATGCCCCTTTAAGGCATGCTGCTGCAATGACATTAATTAATTGCCTATTTTTGCAAGCCTTCTATCCAACAGAATTAGTTTCTTGATTGCCAATAGTAATTTCTCTATGGAAGAATTTTCCTTGGACAATAAGGTGGTGGCATGAACCATTTCATACCTAGGAGTAGTATAGTCAACAAATGCATTAGCAATTGTCGTCACTATTTCCCACCAATACGATGATCTCACAAGATCAAAAGGAAGCCAATAGTATAAGTGCAATGAACAATGTATTAATCTGCAATCTCACTCACCTCGTTATAGAAGGCCTTTTCCAATGGGTCTCTTTTATGGAAAATAGAGAGTATGTCATCCTCTTGGAAAGAGAGCGATAGAATGAAAGGATGTGGAGCAACCAATACTGTAGGATCAATTGGAGGCTTGCATGATCCTTTCTTGGATAAATTGTAAGATCTTCCTTAGCTCTCTAACTTACACCATTGGCATCTTCTTGTTCTTTAATATAAGCTATAATTTGCTCCTTTGGGAATCATTTTTTTGTTTGGCCCTTGAAAAAATCTCATTCCTTTGCCACTTATAGGTGATCCTTCACTCAACTATATAAGCTCCTATACTCATTCCCGCATTGACTACAATGCCGACTAAAACCTCCAACTACAAGAAGTTGCTCAATCATGGTCACATGTTGCCAAATAGGTGATGTCGGATCAATTTTGAACTATCTCTTTGTCATTGAAACTATACTAGAACTAGTAGGCATTGTATACAAACAAAAAATAACAATAAAAAGAAAAAGACATTATAACCCTAAGTACATTAGCTTAAAGAAACAAATAAAAAATATTATAACCCTATAATATGTTTAAATGGTTTAAAATGTATTTAAAACATTTTTTAAAATTGGAGAAAGTTCTAAAAGGAGAAAAAAAATGAAAATTAACATTTTCATTGATAAATCTCATAGGTGCAGCTATTTCTCTCCAATAACACTCTACAAACATGGTAGAATCCCTTTGTCAATTTGCAAAATAACCAGCTAGCTTCAAGAATGAAAAATGGCAGCTTGGAGGTAAAGCAAGTGTTTTGGTCTCTTGTATTTGTCAAATGAATGTTGTTTGAGCCACTATATGAAAAGAATTGATCATATTGGTTCACTTAGATCAGATTAAGTTTTTAAATGTGTTTTTTTGTTTGAAAGAAATGCTTTAATCATCAAAGTTTTGAGTTGCAATTGTAGGCTCATGCCAAGTACATCCATGTATAGCCCAAGTTCGCCCAAGGTACCTATGGGTTTGTCCCAAATAGATCCACAAGGAACCTATGGTGTTCAAGTCGAACCCTAGACAAACCTAGGGTCATCCCAACCCCATAGCCAAATCGGACCCACCCAATTTGGCAAGAAAATCAAATAAAACCAATAACATGGTTCATGAGAAACTAATATTTTGAATTTCTAGGTTTGGATGATTAGTATTGTTGCTCAAGGAGATGAGGAGGATGCAAATGATATCATTAGCCAAAGATGTTATGAGGGTGTCTTGTACAACTTGCATAGGTAATATCATAATATTATTGTAATTTGTGGTCCCTCATGGGCTAGGGAACCACATTGGGGAGGAATCTTGAGTTTCCCCTTGAAGGTTGACCCTGCCACTTATATTTCATAAAATGCGTTCTTCTTATTCCCCATGATAACCCACCCTACTCTATCAATCCCTAACCCAACACCATTCTAAGCTCATTCATGTTATGACAAGTTACATGTGTTCCCTCTTCCCCTTACACATTGAAGGCATTGACAATTGCTTAGACATTAAGTTACCTAAATAAAACAATGGAGAACCATTGTTTGCCCAAAATAGTGATAGAGGAAGAGATAAGAAAAAGGAAAAACATAAGGATGAAACAAAATGATAAGTGGATGAGTAAATGGGACATTAACATGAAAGATTTTCCAAACTGTAATGAGGAAATAAAAAAGCATGTCAAAGAAAACTTCAAAATTGCTATCTCAAAACAGCAAATTGGGTGTAAGAAAGCACACTATATCAAAGAGTTTAACTACACATGGGACCTTAACGAAAATACCTACATAGGTACAAAAATCAAGTGGTAGGCGAAAATGTTGATGGCCTAGTTAAGAACTAGATCACATCATTTTAGATGTGAGACCACTAGCAGACAACACCTAAGGAGGGGTGGGAATTGCGAACATGCCTATTTTGTAACGAAAGGGTGGTGGAGACTAAATTGCACCACATGAGAGCAGCCTATAATGACATTTGTATTATGTATGAAGACAGACTAAGAGTGGACAACCTAACTGCCTTGTTTGAGAAGGAAAGACTAGACAAAACAGCAAACCTTTTCACTCAAGATCCATAGTAGAAGATCCATCATCAAAAAGGGTTTGGAATTTTTGTAAGGCTAAATGGCCAGCCCCCATGTCTAGTGAACGTGTTATTTCATTCATTCATTCCACATTATTATTTATCCCACTTCATATACCTTCTCCACACACCTAACCCTAAAAACCCTCACTATCACTTCTCACACAAATCACTTATTACATATGCATAGTCAATCCCATTACGAGACATCAAAATTTCTTATTTACTAAAGTAACAACTCAACACAAAACAAGTGTCGCCTCCATGGATATAGAGAATACAGAACTTCAACTAGATTTCAAGAGTCAAACAATTCATTCTTCCATCTTTTCTTTATTATAGGTATCAACTCAACACCAAACAAATGCCACCTCCCATGGATATAGAGAATACAAAACTTCAAATAGATTTCAAGAGTCAAAGAATTCATTCATCCATTGTACATGCACTCAAAATAACTATGGAAATAAGATACATGAGCATTCCCGTTTCTAACACCCACTTCATTCCTTTCCTACATTGGCTAGGGTATGACTATAACATCAAATTCAATTCATTTTTTTTGAAAATTGTGAATTTCCAAGAAGAAAAAATTAACCTTTTCAAGACTAAACAACAAGTAATGGGTGAAAATGATGAACTTTTTATACACAATTTCCAGCCTGGAAGCATGTATCAAGAAATTAGCTGCCATAGTTAGTTCAGACCATTCAAGCTTTGAAGCCTTCAAAGGATAATCTATCAAACTCTAATGACATAAATGTAACACTTAATCAAGGTATGTTATAAATGTTTTCAAATTCAAAGTCATTCATTCCTAACTACCTACATATAGGTACACATTACAAAGAAAATCACCCCAATGGTTCCCACATCCAAGTAGAGGTGCTCATAACTGCTCACTGTCAATTTACAAGCCTCCTTTCCATGAAGCTTAGGATTCTCTCTAGATCGCCCTTCTCTGCATTTAGAAATGCTCATAACAATACTCTGAGGGTGTAAATTTTTGCAGACCTCTTCAACCAAGACTACAAATCCCATACAGTTGTCACCAATCCCTTTGGTATGGACCCTATTGTTTTTTAACTAAAATTTAAGCCATGAGCATACTAGATCACTTGAGCCCATTCTGCCACTCATCCTCCAACTTAGCAAACCAGCAATACAATGCATCCAAAGCAGATTCTCAAGCTTATAAATTCCAACTCGTCCCTGGTAATATCTCGGCCAGCATCAACGACATGCTGGCTAGACTTGTGCTTAAACTAGAGGAAAGAGAGGCAAACATTCCTCTTCTTCAGGAGTGCATCTCCATGTTACTCACACACTTCAAATTGTAGAAAGGCAATCAAGTGCTGTCATGTCCCCGTTTTTGGCGAGCATCAGTGATCGTGAGATTGGCCTATCATGAGACCCTCGTAGGCTGACAGAGTGATTAGAGGGTCGTTTCGGAGCTTGGCTCGGCGTCAGATTGGCAGTATTGATCAATTGGCTTTCGTTTGGGCTCGATCGGAGACCTTTTTGCAGAATTGCTATTTTTAGCAGTTCCTGGCAGGCAGAGTGGGACCACTGCTATTTTTAGCAGTATGGCTTTGGCGGCATCCGGAATCACTTCTGAGTTCGTCAGCATCAGACGGATCGGTAATCGGATGATTTACGAGGAAGATATTAATATTTAATTATATTGATTAAATATTAATCATTTAATGTTTATAATATAAAGTTATAATTTAAAATTATAACTTAAGTCATCTGCCTTGAGGGGTGCGCCCATCATCAGAAAGGGGGCCAGTTCGAGAATTAAATTATTATTAAAATATTTGACGGAGACTATTGAAAATAATAAAAGAATTAAAAGTCAATATTTTATTAAATCCCTATTATTAAGGAAATCGCACTTTTATGCAATAAAGAGGTTTTGCATTGGGATTTGGGCCATTATGACATTTTGAGAATCAGAATTTGATCAAGACTTCGTTTGAGAACGGAAGCCTTAGGGTTTTGTCTCGATACATTGGAGAACGAGCCATCTCCAGTGGGAGCGATTCAGAGGATGTGAAATAACATCCGATTTATTGCCAGGCAGAGGGATTTCTTCATCCAGAAGAAATTACAGAGTTTATCAGAGTTTATTCATTTACAGAGTACAGCATAGTTTTCATCTGGGATCACATTGCAAGTCCAGGCGCACCATATCTCAGAGATTAAGCAGTGACCTTAGGAGGCCGTACATTTTGTACTTGTTGTTGTTGTTTCAGCCGTACAAATCTGTACAGTACAGTCATACCATCATTGGGAAAAGAGCAAGTCTTCAGAGCTCAGGGTATCTTGCATTCAGAGGTCATAACTTCCTTCAAGCGCATATATCAGAGGGAGCTGGTAATATTTGGGAAGGCCGTACTTTGTTGAAGTTATTTTCTGACAGGCCGTACTTCTCAGCAGGCTGTACCTTCATAGAAAGGGCATATTTCATCCTAAGAGTCAAGCGCTTGCATTGAAGGTTGTTTGTCACTTCCAGTTTGGGCGTACACTATTCAGACATCATAAGAGATCAAAAGATTGAAGCTTTATCTCAGCCGTACATTTAATTCATTGCAGCAAACCTGTACCTGGCCGTACTTTACAGTATGCTGGCTGTACCATTCTTTTGGGGCGTGATCTTCAAGGGAACCCAGACGCCTTGTATCTTGAGCTTCTAGCATAAGCAGTGGAGGCGCCTAGGAATCTAGAAGCATCTACAAACACTGACTGGAGGAGGAACAATCATTTATTGTAGCCGTACCATCTCAGCAGTCATTAATTGCAACAAGAGTCAAAAATTAGGTTTTTAAATAATATTGCTCTTTTGTTGCATATTGTCAGATCTCTATTGTAATCTTTGCAGAAGGTTAATAAATGGTCTGGATTCATTATTTGCACTAGGGTTTGTTATTTACGGTTTATAGAATTTATTCTTCAATTATTGCAAAATCGCCATATTGCATTTAATGTTCAAAACCCTCGAAAACGTTCAAAAACCTAAAACTTCAGAAAAGACTCAGAAAACAGTCAGACTTGAGAATTAGGGGAAACTAGGGTTTCTACAGTGGTATCAGAGCTTGATCCTGCCATCCTAGGGTTTGGCCATCACATGCAGCCAGAGGAATTTGATACATACAGGTATTATACACGCAGACGTGCCTTGATTGAAAGGCAACGCAGTTCGATCTGGCAGCCGAGAAACATGGCTGACAGAACTGACAGGTATTACAGGGCTGATAGAACAGTTGATCTTAGAACAGAAACTCCTTACAATAACAGAGGTCAGAACCGTGCGGAGGTCTTGCATGCACTCAGAGAACTTAGTGCAGGTCAACGGCGGTCAAATGGTCTATTACAGCAGGTGGCAGTTGCACTTCAGAGACTGGATACTCCGAGGAGATTGTCACCACCTCGTGACGATGACAAAAGTGTTACAGGTTCGCGGAGAGCTCCTAGGTCAGTGTCACGGACAGCGGATAGGCCTACGAGGCCCACCTTCACGAGACAGGAGCCCGTTGAGGATATACCAGGTGAAAGGTATGAGGGTTTGTTCGCCGGCACACTTAGGGCAGCGAACAACGAGTGGCAGTTAGAGTCACCTGAGATTAGTGGGAGGATTACCATTGACAGGACACCGCAGAGCACAGAAGGAGAAGTGATTAGCATGTTTCGGGAGTATCGCAATCTACCTCAGAAGATTAAAGAAAAACTTTCTTTCGTGAGTTACGTGGATGTGCACCCGAGTCTTTGCCATAAGACAGAGTTCGAAAAACAGAGATATCTCACTACAGCTCGTGAGTTGTTTACACCTGGAGAGGATAGAGAATCTACATCTGATGATTATACAATTCTTCATGAGAGTGATTTGGTATCTTCAAATCCCTATGAAGTAGGCAGAAATTTGTGTGATGAATTCGATCGAAGTGCTGATTTGATCCATGAGTACACTAGCACAGCTTCGGGTAATGGCTTACCTACATCGTCCTTGCATGAGATGATCCGAGAAATTTCTGCCCTGAAGGCTACTTCTGATTTTTATGACAGCAATGGTGAAACGTCGTGTGAGCATGATACAACGACGGTTACACACATGCAAAGTAACCCTACTGAGTTGTTACACGAAGAGACTGTAGAGTTGGTTACTAGAGAGGCATTTGGTGTTGATAATTTATATCATGGCGAGTCTGATTTTTCGGATCAGACCTTTGGAAACGAGCCAGAGGATTCATATGTTGATATGGAATCCCAGGATCATGCGTTGGATGAGCATGCGGTCACTGTTGGAGTAGAAGCGTGTGAGGATACTGTCAGACCAGCAACTTCTACCGTACCAGTTGAGCCATCCTTCGAGGTACAGAGCAGCAGTACCTTAGATGTTGAGGTGTGCGTGGTTGAGAGCACACACGATGCTGCAGATTATGAGGTGAGCGATGACGGATCAGCGTCATATCATAGTGCATATGGTGAACCGGAAATCTTGTATGGGGGTCGTAAGTTTCAGAATCCTCATCATTTGGTTGGGCAACTACATGTAGACGACACTATGATTACCACCGCCTTTGAGCATTTTGACGTTGCTCGTCGGATGTTGACTACCTACAGTTGGAGTCCTTCGACAGATGAGCACAGTGATAGTGGTTTTTCCCTTGCAGTGATACATGCACTCCGAGAAGCGATTGGAACAATGAAACAAAATTACCTAAGATTACTTGCAGACAGAGATTTCCTTCTCGAGTGGGATTGCATTTGTTATGATGCATGGAAGGGAAAAGAGGAGCGGATCGATGAGCTCACTCATGAGCTCGAGGTGACTATGGTTTCATTACATAGCACCCAGTTGGCTCTTCGAGAGTCGCAGTTACAGATTGAGAGGCTTACCGTGGCGTTGAGGTTGGCACAATCTTCACCACCTTCGGATATAGTTCAATCTTGTATGGCAGTGGTTGGTGAGGAGTATACACCCATGATTCATAGCCAAGAGGGAGATGTTGAGGATGTGGTTACATCCAGCATGGACTCAGGAGCAGTTGTTACAGATAGGATGAGTGCACTCGATGAGAGTTGCAGTGAGCCTCGCATTGCACCAGGTTCTCATGAGACTAGTCCCGTGATAGGTGATGCAAGGCAGATCATTGATAGATCCTGTGACATGGTTGTTAATACACTAGAGAGTTGTGTGACAACCCTTGATACTTGTCCATCTTCGCAGCAGATATTCAAAGTCTCATCCAGTTGGGAGATTGATACTTATGATGATTTGTTTTCCTTTCCTGGAAGCAAATCAATCTTGTCATACGATACAGTTGACTATGATCAGCAGCTGTTTGAGCCGAGTCAGGAGTACAACTCAGTTTATTATTCTAGCGATTCAGAGATGGATGGTTCAGATCAGGATGGAGTGATTGTGCAGTTTGTGAATAATCCATTGTTTGAATTTGATGGTGGGGTAATCTATGATAACCCACTCTTTGAGTTGGACGCTGATCGTACTCTTGACGTTAGTTCCATGTTGGGTGATGATCGTAGTGTTTGGGATTGTTCCAGTGCATCGCAATTCCAAACCAGACTCACAGAGGAGTTTAATGAGGTGTACACGGTGAGGAGTGCTTACAGTTTTGTCTTTGATCCACCTATACATGATTCGATGCACCGTACTTGTGCACAGGGTGATTCTTTCGGAGCAGCCAAGGGGAGTAATTCATCATGGTGTGCAGAGTTGCCATCTTCACAAGATGGGATTAGCGGATGCAGGTACTCGACCCAGCAGTTTGTGGGGTATTACTTGCAGGGGCCGCAGTCAGTCATCTGTCATGCTGTTATGTATTTGACAGGGCTTGGTACTTCTATGTCGCAGATTCATACAGGTACATGGTTTCAGGGCGACTATGGTGTTAGTTGGCATGATGGCTTGGACAGTTATCACATCCATGAGGGTTTAGCAGAGGACAGGGAGAGATTCCGGACAGTAGATGCTTCTAGGAGATTTTATCTCTGCATGACGGATGGATGTGGATTCAGATTGTATTGGGCTCCCGGTGGCGACAGCTTTGGCATCGAGTATGGGATGGGTCCCAATAGATCACTTCACTATTTTCAGCATGGTGAAGTTGGAGGCAATAGAGCGCAGTGGCAGCCTGAGGAGGACCGTCACGACAGACTTTTACGTTGGGTTTGGGATCCAGGCATTGATTGCGCAGTTGAGTTTGATGATGCTACAGGAGATAGTTCGAGATGTGTGGGACATTACACAGTTTTCCTTTTGGAGCCTTCCGAGGATTGGACTTTGTTTGAAAGTGGGAGATTGCTTGGGGTCAAGCAATTTTAGGGAGGCGGACCGTCATGTCCCCGCTTTTTGCAGCATCGCTGATCGCGGAGATTGGCCTATCATGAGACCCTCGTAGGTCGACAGAGTGATTAGAGGGTCGCTTCGGAGCTTGGCTCAAGGCCGACATGATTGATCAATTGGCTTCGCTTGGGCTCGACGGAGACCTCTTTTGCAGAATTGCTATTTTTAGCGCTCCTGCAGAGGGACCACCGCTATTTTAGCAAGATGGCTTTGGCATCCGAATCACTTCGAAGTTCAAGATCGACGGATCGGTAATCGGATGATTTACGAGAAGATATTAATATTTAATTATATTGATTAAATATTAATTATTTAATGTTTATAATATAAAGTTATAATTTAAAATTATAACTTAAGTCATCTGCCTTGAGGGGTGCGCCCATCATCAGAAAGGGGGCCAGTTCGAGAATTAAATTATTATTAAAATATTTGACGGAGACTATTGAAAATAATAAAAGAATTAAAAGTCAATATTTTATTAAATCCCTATTATTAAGGAAATCGCACTTTTGTGCAATAAAGAGGTTTTGCATTGGGATTTGGGCCATTATGACATTTTGAGAATCAGAATTTGATCAAGACTTCGTCTGAGAACGGAAGCCTTAGGGTTTCGTCTCGATACATTGGAGAACGAGCCATCTCCAGTGGGAGCGATTCAGAGGATGTGAAATAACATCCGATTTATTGCCAGGCAGAGGGATTTCTTCATCCAGAAGAAATTACAGAGTTTATCAGAGTTTATTCATTTACAGAGTACAGCATAGTTTTCATCTGGGATCACATTGCAAGTCCAGGCGCACCATATCTCAGAGATTAAGCAGTGACCTTAGGAGGCCGTACATTTTGTACTTGCTGTTGCTGTTTCAGCCGTACAAATCTGTACAGTACAGCCGTACCATCATTGGGAAAAGAGCAAGTCTTCAGAGCTCAGGGTATCTTGCATTCAGAGGTCATAACTTCCTTCAGGCGCATATATCAGAGGGAGCTGGTAATATTTGGGAAGGTCGTACTTTGTTGAAGTTATTTCCTGACAGGCCGTACTTCTCAGCAGGCCGTACCTTCATAGAAAGGGCATATTTCATCCTAAGAGTCAAGCGCTTGCATTGAAGGTTGTTTGTCACTTCCAGTTTGGGCGTACACTATTCAGACATCATAAGAGATCAAAAGATTGAAGCTTTATCTCAGCCGTACATTTAATTCATTGCAGCAAACCTGTACCTGGCCGTACTTTACAGTATGCTGGTTGTACCATTCTGTTGGGGCGTGATCTTCAAGGGAACCCAGACGCCTTGTATCTTGAGCTTCTAGCATAAGCAGTGGAGGCACCTAGGAATCTGGAAGCATCTGCAAACACTGACTGGAGGAGGAACAATCATTTATTGTAGCCGTACCATCTTAGCAGTCATTAATTGCAGCAAGAGTCAAAAATCAGGTTTTTAAATAATATTGCTCTTTTGTTGCATATTGTCAGATCTCTATTGTAATCTTTGCAGAAGGTTAATAAATGGTCTGGATTCATTATTTGCACTAGGGTTTGTTATTTACGGTTTATAGAATTTATTTTTCAATTACATGCAAAATCGCCATCTGGCATTTTATGCCTAAAAACCCTAGAAAAGTTAAAAATTGCAAAAACTTCAGAAAACATCAAAAAAACAGATAGCATCGAAAACAGAGGGAAACTGGGGTTTCTACAAGTGCTCCAAAACTGCATTAGGAAACAGATGGAATGCCTCAATTTAATGAGACAATTATCAAAATCTTCTCAACAGGAAACAGACCATTGGGGAGATACTCATGGTAGTAAAGAAGGAGAGGAAGCTTCTTAAAAAAATTAAGTATAAAGTGAACTAGGGGACTCCTAAAACACCACATCGCATGACCTACCACCCTGCTACATGCCATACTAGTTTTTTCTTCCACGAGGAGGCAATGCCTAATGTCATCCTGCTGGTAAATTAAATGCACTAAAACCAGCAAGCCATAGCATCACAATAAAGAACTCCAGAATCTGTCTTTCTTTCAGCGAAGGCTTCAAATCAGTCATGATTACTCTCTTTGCATACTATTATCTACTAGCCTTTGTTGCAGGCCCTCTGTCATATTTTCATGTTTCAAAGATACATGAAAAATCTATGCTCCCCCAAGTTTCGGGGACAGGGACGACAGGGAACGACAAGATGTGTTTCCGGTAGAAGGGTACTTTTGGGTCATTTTTTAGGGGATGACAAAAGACAGCTATTAAAAAATAGGGAAATTTATAAAAATATAGAGAAATTTCAAATATTCATATCATAACATTAATAAAGCATTCATCATAAACATTGTAGAAGATTAATACATAACATTAGACTTGAATTGAGATTTCACATGAGAATTGACAAACAAATTAACAAAATTCAATTGCTTTCATTCATTGTCAATGTGCATACATATTAAATAAGAATTATAACAAAATGCCCAAAGGATCCAAATTTCAACTATAAAATGACAAAAACATAGAAAATATATGGCTGTCACTAATCAGCAGATGCAACTAGTAGGTCTATACCAAAATTGGAGCTCAAGTCTGAGTCATCGTCAGATGTTACGGTGGGGGGAAGTTTTAGAGGAGTCCCTAAAACGTTTCCGGGACGGGGATGGGGGCACTAGGGTAGGGGATGCATCCCCAGGGAGCACTGATGAAAATCTATATATATAATGATCTGAAACACTGTGTAGTTTTACTTGGTTAACACTCAGTACTTCACAGCCTTACTTCTTCTAGCAGGCTTTTGTATGTAAGATTCCTTGCCAAATTGTTACCAAATTTGTGTACTTCTACCCAGGAGCATTTTGTCAAGCAGATTGTTTGAAAGGGATTATCAAAGATTTCAACTTGCAACTAGATTGGTTGCTGACTTTGCAGAGTATTCAAATAAGATTTTCAATGTTTGACATTCATACGTAAAATAACATTTCAAATAATATTCCAGTCATTGAATTGAATGTATCCATTGTGAATACCACACATCTCGAACTTATGGCACAACGTAAGTTATTTCTTCAAACACATGACTGAACTTCATTTAAACAATGTATATGAATTCATGCATCTTCTCTTTGTAACAAAAATTAAATAATTCATTATGACTTTCTGACTTGTTGTTTCGGTCCAATAGATCTCTCCTTTGAATGATTGAAGCAGCAATATACTGTAGACAGAATGTCCCCGATCTGCACAAGAATTTGATATACAAATCCAGTGCCGGTTTGGGCTTTCAACTCACTTACCAGCTCTTTGCATTACCGTCAACCTCCAGTTTGCTCCCAGATGTCTACTCCTTATGATTCCTTTTAGCATCCCCTATTTGTCTTAAGCCCGCGTCAGATTTTTCATCAAAATTTGTCTTTTAGAGGGCAGCATATGAATCTCCAACCACGTTGACTCCAAAACTTCCAGCACTCTATGCAACGCCAGCTATTGGAACAAGCCTCTGCCTTCCTTAAACTGCCACGTAGCCTCCTTGATTCAATTCGAATCCAAATACCATCCAAAAGTGATTAAACTAAGGCATTGATAACTTGACATAATAAGGGTGCGGCGATTCTTTATGCTTATTCGAAGACTTCAATATTGTATAGTGCATCGATTGGTTCCATGTTAGCCTACTGGGTAAGGAGCGGCCCCAGGCTTCTCTTCAAATGGAGATTCCAAAATACTCCTATTTGATTATCGGTCCCTACCATAAGATAATCATGAATGTAAAGAATGGACGCAGATGTATGAATTAAAACTCTCATTGGTAATTAATTTTGGGGTGGTGCATAACTTACCAACTGCTGCAATATTGTTTTGAATAATTTCCAGCATAACCTTTGTGCCGAATATCTCAAATATCAACCTGGATATATGATGTGTTGCCTTTTCTAGAGTCACACTGCCTTGTATGGAGGGAAGACTCCATGATAATCTGAGAATATTATTGTATTCGGCTATGAAATAAATGGAGACTGGACTTTAGGAAATAAACCAAAACCTACCTTGAGTAATGTGAATTTATTCAAAATCACTCCTTCACCACTGTATACACCAGTACAGTAATAACAATATTTTAACAACTTCTTTCATTGCCAATCTTGTTTATTCAATCTCACTACAGACCTGAAACCTCTGCAAATAACCAACATGAAACCTTCTTAAATAAGAAGCCCAAATAACCTCTGAAATAAAATCATTCTTTGAAATTTGTCTTCGTAGAAAACTTCACATATTTTGAACAACCTTTCAAACTACTTTGAAACTCTGCACGAATCCTGAAATGAATTCACCTTCAAAGATTTGGGTTTTCGTTCAATCCTTCGAACTTGAGGGTTTTCATCCCCATCTCCAAAACCTATAAAACCAAGTTCAAATACTAATTTTCCAAACAAAATAAAAATAAAAAAATCCCCAAATGAATTCATTTTCACCACCTTTATACTCCACCACCTTTAATATTTTATTATTTAATATTTTCTCTATTCTTTTAATAAAGTCACTTTAATAAATAATTAATTAATTAAATATAAATGTCCATAATATTATTTCAGGACAAATTAATATTTAATTAATTAAATTAAACTTCATGATGGCTACTAGGAAATCGGGAACATTACTTGTACCCATACACCGCCAGTTTGTGTAAGAAACCCACACCTGGTGGACTCTAACCAAACCAATTTTCTGCCTTTGCTTATATAATGTCGGGGTTACAACCAATGTTTGTTTTGTAATTTTCATAATACTTGCCAGGTAAGAGTAAAGGCATACAAAAAAATGCATGATAATTTCCAGGTACAACAAACTGATTTTCATTAACAGCAATTTATATTAGAAGTCTTTACATTGTTTCTCTTGCATCCAAATGATAACTTAATGATATATCAATTCAGAAACTTATATAACAGTAATGAAGAAGAACCTGTACTTAATCGTTTTGCTGCAAGGAAGGTTCTTCGATCTTCCCCCTATATATGGTTGCTATCAACAGCAGCTACCTGGACGCCTTGACAGGTGTTGAAGACTCCACCGAAAGCTAGGCAATCTACTCCCTTATCCACACGCCAGCTGCAAATGGTAGTGTGGCTGCCATTAATGAACTTGTACGGCCCTGTTAATGCCTTCA
>VDFB02089303.1:0-18776 GCA_007258455.2 Sequoia sempervirens | reverse complement strand
TACTATAATTATTGTTCAACAACCTTTACAATGAGAAAATACTACCTTTTCTAGGTAAGGGTAGTAACATCCAAGGAAAAATCAATGGTGGAGATTACCACAAAACCAAGGGCCAATATTATATATATTTTTTGCTAGTTAAATCACTGCTAAGGGGAAACACCCTGTATTTCTTCAAAATAGATGTTACATGAGTTTCAGAGGTCCAAAAAACTTCCTTGTAGGCCTTTGACAAAATGACCTACACCAAACCACCCTATCCTTCCTAGTAATTTTGTGAGGGCCAACATTATATTTACATTTAATATTTGGAGAGGATTAAATGTTGGTTGCATATTCATCATCTATCTCCAATAGAATTCTATTACAATATTTTCTTGGGATTATAAAATTAAAACTCATAAGTCACTTTTTTAAGATATCATAGCTGACAACTTGGCACAAATTCTTATGTAGACTACCATTAAATTTTGGAAGAACTTCATTTAAATATCATCGTATGCTCCATAATTTGGGAAACATTTGAAAAATAGGGTCCTGACATAATTTTCAATGTAACAACCTCTAGAAAAACATTCTCTCCTAGTCGACCTAGAACAAATTAGCAATCTTTTGCAATTTTGAGGACAATTGAATATATATCAACTTCATGGGAACATAATCCTCCTTGGAAAATCTAGATTAAATTATAAAATACTCATAGTCACAACAAATAGAACAATATCCAATTTACAACTGATAAAAATCATCTCTCTATAACTATAAAACATTCCTTGAGGTCCTGGATCAATCATCCTCAATAAAACTCCTTTACCTACACCAAAGCACTAGTGTTTAAATCAACATAATAGCATGATGAACTACATTCCTTTATTTAAATGCAATAAGTAAATCTTCATTTTTTCTAAGCCTCATGCAAATATCCCATGCATAAAAAGATAATTATTATATATATTACAATTGAAACCATAAAAAAATAATGTTGATCACATCTGCATCATTTGCATGAGTTGAAGGTCCATTCGTTGGTTCAAGAATTTAGATGATGATAAATAAATAAATAAATAATTATTAATTTTGTGCCAAATCCTCTTGAGTAATCCCAAAACTCAATTTTATATTTCATCAAAGTTGACCATAATTTCATTAAAATTAACCCTACCTTTACGATTCCTAACCCTTTCTCCACATCTTCTGAACCGGTGCAAATAGCTTAGGCATTTGATGTGATCCCTCTAAGATAAGCTATAGTTCTCGCCTTAAACTCCTCTTGATTAGAACCTTAATCCACTACAATATTTATCTACATTTCTATACATATTCGTGTATGCCTTCTCCTAGCCGATCCCGATCGATAAATCCATAAAAATTTCAACCATATTAAGGAACAATTAAAAAGGTAACTTTAAGTTTAGGAAATTGCTAACATGCCAGTGTAGATAATTAAAATGCACTGTTGTCCATGGTTACTCATGCCTGCGCTATGGTCAAGCACCTTCAAAAATGAAAAATAAATGCAATGTATACTTTTACAAAAAGGATATGAATACATTTTTCTGAATCATTGTTAAAATATTGGGTGCACATCATCTTGAAATAAATCTTTCCAATCATAAACAAGTTTTAAGCTTTCCCAAAGGAAATGGCTCTTGATTGGCTCTTGATTGGAGCTATCACAAGATTTAATGGAAATGGTTTCATTTGGGAGACTCCGCAATTCTCCCTCATTTCCAAGATTTAACACCTGGCTTTTTTGCATTGTTTGAGGTATAGAATTTATGAAGCTCATTTGTCGCCATGTTTTAGAGCTTTTAAAAATGTCTCCACTCTGTTTTGTGGCGATGCATTTCCTTCATCCGCCGAACTTTGTATATTTCTTGGAAAGACTATCCTACAAATGGACAATCTGTTTAGAGTGCTCGTCCCTCCCCGCTTTCATGAAATTAGGACAAGTTCACCAGTTTCTGAAGAAAAGCTCAGGAGGGCTTTTTCATTTGAATGCAAGCAAGTTTATGATGCAATTTAGATTGTATTGGGCTACGATTGACTCGATATGCATACATCAGTGTTGCCATATGAAATGGCTTCCCGTTTTGTCTCCAATTTGATGGATATTTTGAATGATATAGAAATGGTCAAGTTTTTGGCAGGAATGTATCTTCTTCCTCATGTCTGCCTGCTTTCTTCATTGCAGCCAGTATTGGAAAGGTATGACATTTTACATTTTACAGGGTTCTTGTTTAGTTGGAGGCATTATTAGCAGACAACACCTCCTTACTGATTATCATCTTTCTAAGCTTCTTTCTGCAATGGCTTATGCTCTTCTTAATGAAATTAATAGTGAGCTCAAAGTTCATCTTAATGAAATTAATAGTGAGCTCAAAGTTCATCTTAATGAAATTAATAGTGAGCTCAAAGTTCATCTTAAAATGCTTGCACAACAATATAGTAACTCTGTCAGCGATCCAATCTATATGATGTACAAGGCAATTCGCCTTCTCATTAACATGCAATCATCGAGCCTCACAAAGAACCATATTTCCCTCTACCATCTGATATTGCTTCTTTGGAGGGAAGCACATCTTGAAGATTGCTGTTTAAGTTCAAGTTCTAAATTTTGACTTCACTTTTTTTGACATCTTGTTGGGAGAAAAGCTTGTTTTCCTTGGCATTTTTTGCAGGGTTTTCAGTTCTCTGGGTTGGAGGCGTTCCTTTCTTTAGGACCTTCTTCTTCTTCAAATTTGGATCGGCAACTGCTTTTCTCCACAGAACATTCTAGTCTTTCAACTGGCTTCTTCTTCTTAGCTAGTTCTTTCTATTACATATTTGTATCTCTCACCAGGTCTTTGTAATGGTTACCTGGTCTTATTGCTATTGGATGTTATCAATATGGCCTATTGCAATTTTGTTCTTTCTGGCAACTCTCTTCGTTATGTAAAACTTCTTTATTTTAATACAATATATTTGTGGCTTTGCCACTTTACTTTAAAAAAAATAAATATTTATTTAAAAATTTAGAGAAATTATAAATTAAAAAAAAATTACTGCTTAAAACCAAAAGTTCTTATAATATTTCTAACAAAAAGAAATATTTTATTAAAATATTGCCAAAAGGTCTTATATGAGTAGAAGTGTGATTGGTCACTTATGAAATGTTAAGTTTATTGAGTGTCATAGTAAATTACCGTCCCAGACACACTATATACTTAGTTTATTTAATGCTCAAAACAATACAAAAGGCTTGCATTTTGATCAATGATAACAAGATATTTATGTAGACTTCGTGTGCATTTTTTCTGCTACTCACATTAAATTTGAAACCACATAGAATACAAAGAAAACATAAAATATAACAAAGACTTAATATAACAAAAAAACAAACCTTTTGTAGCAGAAAAATGCATTTGAATTGAGATATGATGGAGACCCTAAATTCCAATAATCATTTTAGTGTCTAACCTCTTCATATATTGCTGCAAAACAATGAAAATGTTAGAAAATGTTCAAGGGGACAATAAAAAAAAAAATATAGAAAAACATATGTACATAACCTATTTCTAAATAATGGGGTGGGGGGCCTAGCTCGATTGGCTAAAGCATCCTGTTGCAGGCAAGAGGTCATGAGGTATAGTCTCCCCCCAAACCCATGGTATCGGAGGGCGTGTTGCGCTAGCGCCACTGGTCACATGAAAAAAGTTTACCAGACACACTGCAGTTTATAAGGGGATGAGTTTGTGAAACTCTAATGTATCTCATATTCAGAAACTTACAAGATAAGAAAATGATGTCTGGTTTTGCATTAACATGCCAACACATATTCTAGACGAGGCACGTCATCAAGACTTACTCCTTTGCTTCAAAGCAATGCAATGCAATTGGACATACAACTATTAATAGACAAAGTGAGCTGACCTGGATATACAAAGTTAGATTCAAATAATTTTTTTTACGTTGTCTATAAAGAGAAAAAATTCAAATAATAATTGCCTTATGTGAATACTTCTGTTAAGTTCTATTAATTTATTTATGGTCTTCAAAGCTTTAACCAGGTTGGAATAGATGCTAACCATGACTGGAAATAAAAATGGGAGTCGATGACTGTTTAAAACTGTGAGAAGTAGTCGCTAAAATAATTTTGGGCTATTGAATGTGTAATAGATATACCCAACATTTATTAATGGTTGTAATTTTTTCCTTTCTTCTAACCAACAATGTGCTCTTGTCATTATTCTCCCTTTACTATAAAAATGGAAGATAGGGAATTGATTTTTATCATTTTGATTCTGAATCCATTTTTTGCTCCACTAAAATGTGTCAGGAACAAGTCCTCCCACTTCCTGTGTGAATGGTCTAGTATCACGTAATAAATTCCAACAGGTGAGTATTGTCAATTTAAATTTGCTATATCTAGAATAATTAAGCTAGATTCCTTTACCTTCTCTCTACTCTTCCTGAAAAATATAACGTAGTTCAAAGTGTATAATTATAAGCTAAATGAACTATAAAAGAGTACAAACACGGAAATCAGTGCTGAAGTTTGCACCATTTTGAACCATTATCATTGCTTTGTAAGGCATGCTTTCATTTTCTTGATACTAGCAAACAATTCCTGTTCTCTGAATTTACAGTTGAAACTGTTCCATGATATCTTAACAAAAAAATGAATATAAAATCTCAAAATAGAGACTACAGACCTGGTTGCTATATGCATGGAGTTGTATACATTTCAATGGTGAGGTAGATCACACTGTATTCATACGATGACATCAATTTCACCTCTGCCGACAGAGAAAAATAATATGGGGGATAGATTTTTAAATAATATATTTTCTCCTCAAACGAATTATTAGTTAGCGAATTCTCTTTTGATGGACATGCATACGTGCATATTGTTGTTCAGGATTGAAGCAACTGATCACGAGAAAATTGCGGCAGCCACAATCCCATATTAATCATCCACCATTATCCAAATACAATATTAATGATAATTACTTTGGTACAAAGTGGATTCCCTAAGAAAATTTGTTCTATTCCACCTTCTGCCAATATTGTATAAATGCCTATAAAGAGGATACAAATAACATAGCTGAATTCACAGCCTTATACATTGGGCTGATTGAATGTCAAAAGAAAGGAATTGACAAGTTAGAAATTGAAGGAGATTTGGCTATCACTATCAATGCAGTGAGAACGTCTGAAACACTTAACTGGAGACTTAAAGCCCTACTAGAAAGGATATTGACAATTCTTGATTATTTTGATTGCTTTACTATTAATTATGTATATAGGGAGGAAAATTTGGAAGCAGATGAGTTATTGAAGATTGCAGCGGAAGGTAAAGTGGTGAGGTGGTGGCAGTAAAGCTATGTTAGATGATCAAGGTCCTTTGTTATTGGGGCCATTTTTGCAAGAGACAGTTTGTTCCTTTAGCCACAACACTGGTTGGGACTTAATTATGTCTACTAGAGCTCTTTCAGATGTTTATATCCTGTCAAGAACAGTTGCTGTTTTGGTTTGGAATATAAGCTTATAATAATTATCTTGTAATATAAAATGTAAGATCCTTTGATAATAGCTATATTAATAAAATTTGACTTTACCTCTTGCTGATCAAAAAAATAAAAATTATATAAATGCCACACCATTCAAAAAAATTCTTACAGGTGTATACGTCAATGGCCATATACTCTAGAGTCCACAAAACATTAATAATTTTGTCTTTGTTTCCAGATAAATCCTACAACTACTGTGCTACCTTATAGTCGTCTGCACAGTTATAAATTTTAAAATTAATCGATAAAAAATTCCACATGTATTACAATTGTCACCTTCTCATCCACCTGTCTCGTTAAATTTGATCTATTCAAAATTTTTGTCATAAATGTTGCATGTAAAAAACTTTAAAAAAAATTCAGTTCAAAATCCTGAAAAATTCGTTATAAGGCTAAAACAAAATCAACCAATCAATTGAGAAAAACAATTTCTACAAATTATGAAGGGCAAAAAGAGTGGGAGTTGCCACTCTGAGCCTTCTAACCTTGGTCATGCATCATGCTTCCTATATATTTTAAAACTAAAATAAAAGAACAACAGCAACGAATAGAGAACAGAGCATCAAAACAGAGCATAATATTGTTGGAACATTCTAATTTCCACCAGATATTGTATAGCAGTCTCCTTAGATGTGACAATGTATTGTATGTCAGTCAAAAGAAAAGGATAAAACAAAATGTACGCTGTTCTGGAATCTTCCTAGACTTCTCGTGATCTCCAAACTCCTCCATTTTCTGGAGACTTCCAACACCTCTATAAAAAGAGGATCGATGTAACACATTCTGCAATCAATAGAAGTTGAGTGCATTAGCACAAGTCTGTAAAACTGTTTGCGTTTGCCTCTGCCCACTAACATAGTGGTATCAGAGCAGGATACGAAAAGATCTGAGTGAGAGTATTCTGAGTGTGGATTTAGGTTGTCTGAAAAGAGGGAATTGTT
This sequence comes from Sequoia sempervirens, assembly GCA_007258455.2. Lineage (NCBI taxonomy): Eukaryota > Viridiplantae > Streptophyta > Pinopsida > Cupressales > Cupressaceae > Sequoia > Sequoia sempervirens. The sequence continues at coordinate 12,283 of VDFB02089303.1, read as the reverse complement.
GGCTGTTTGAATCGTGTGAAGTTGCTGCAGACTGAAGCAGACACAAAGGAAGCTTTGCAGAAGATCTGAAGTGTACCAGAAGAGGAGCCGCCCAAGTTTGTTCTCTAAAAGCTGCAGATATCAGAAGAAGGATCGCTGCCTAAAGAAAAGTCGCTGCTAGGAAGATTGGGCGTGGTGATTTTTTTTTCAAAGAGACGGCTGGAGGAATTTATTATTTTGAGGTCTATTATAAGATCTGTAAGGCTTAACTTGTGAAATAAAATAAAAATACTGGAGTCCTATTTTTGCTGTTAGCAGAAGGCTTTGCTTGACTTTGTTGAGTCGAGTAGTATCGTTCGCTGATGGTTATAGATTTAATATTGGCAGCATATGATGTTATGTTGTTTTGGCATGCCTTTTGTCAACAAATTTAAAGTCTACAATTAAAAGTAAAAAGGAGTTTGAACACAAGTTTTTTTTAAGCTGAAGGAGTATTAAAAAGTGTGCAAAGTTGCAGGTGTAAAGATAAAGACTTAAATAGCCAAACACTCAAGTTTTGAAGATTGGAGGCAGTCAAATAATTGGAGAAGTTGATCATTTGATATCATGACATCAGGAAGTAATTATTTGCAGCCACAAATTTCATATTTTACAAGTAAAAATTATGATAATTGGGCCATTAAAATGAAAACACTACGTTAGACATGGTTGAAAGAGGATTTATAGAACCACAAGATGAATCTTAGTTAACTAGAAATCAAAGAGATGAGGTTAAGCATAATAGGCGAAAAGATGCAAGGGCTTTACAATTTATACAACAAGGTATAGATGACACTGTTTTTGCTAGAATTAAAGGTGCAAATACATCTAGGTAAGCATGGGAAATACTTGAAATTACATATTAAGGTACATCTAAAGTAAAAGTAGTTAAATTGCAATCACTTAGAAGGGATTTTGAAAATCTTCAAATGAAAGATGTTGAATCAATGGATCAATTCTCAGCCCAAGTTATGAATGTTGTCACTCAAATTAGAGCAAATGGTGATGAATTAATATACCAAAAGGTTGTAAAAAAGATCCTTAGAAGCTTGCCTAACAAATTTGATAATATTGTGGTTGCAATTGAAGAATCTAAAGATCTATCTCAATTGTCTATAGATGAGTTGTTTGGGTCATTATTATCTCATGAATATAGGCTAAACAAGAATAACAATGTTTCATTAGAAAATGCATTCAAATCACAAATAACATTTGGCAAAGGTAGAGGAAGAGGACAAGGAAGAAACAATTTTCAAAGAGAAGAAAGAAGAAGCCCCGATTCAGAAGAAAGGCCAAGACAAGGATTCAAGCCTAGAGGACATGGATATAATCAACCATCACAAAGGTATGATAAGTCCAATACCCAATGCTATTATTGCAAAAAGTTTGGACATTTTGCAAATGAATGTCGAAGGAAACAAGCAGATGTAGGAACACAAAATGTATTTTTTTTAGAAAGTAATTTAGACACATTATTTATCACATGCCATGTAGCTCAAGAAAATTCAATTGATTCTTGGTTTTTAGACAGTGGGTGTAGTAATCACATGACAAAAAATAGAGATTTGTTTGAAAGCATGGATACTACAATCAAATCAGAGGTAGAATTGGGCAATAATGATACAGTGGCAGTCATGGGTAAAGGTGCAGTCAATGTAATGACAAATCATGGTAAGAAGACTATTCATGATGTTTACTTTGTTCCTGGGTTAAAGCATAATCTTGTAAGTGTTGGACAACTTGGACAAAAGGGTAATAAAATCACTTTTGACAATAATGTTTGCACTATATTTGATATACCTCCTAGTAACATGGTAATTGCAAGGGTTGAAATGAGAAAGAATAGGATGTTTCCACTAAGGATGAGGATTGAAAAGATAGGAAAATTTGAAGCAAATTTTAAGGTAACTTATCAAGATCAAACATGGTTACATGGCATTTAAGATATGGACATCTTAATTTCAAAGGATTGTGTTTGCTTCAAAAGAAGAAAATGGTAAAAGGACTACCCCCAATTGAAGAGCCAATAAGTTCATGTGATAAATGTATTTTGGAAAAACAACATAAAGAAAGTTTTCCAAAGGGAATGTCATATAGAGCATGTGCACCATTAGAAATTGTACATATAGAATTATGTGGTCCAATGCAGACACCTTCATTACAGGGGAGCATTTATTTTTTAACTTTCATTGATGATTATACTAGAAAGACATGGGTTTACTTTCTTAAATATAAATTCGAAGCATTTGGAAAGTTTAAAGAATTCAAAGCATTGGCTGAAAAACAAAGTGGCCTATTTATTAAAGTATTGGGACTTGATAGAGGAGGAGAATATAAATCAAATGAGTTCTTAGATTATTGCAGGTAGCATGGTATAAAGAAGTAATTCACTACAAGTTACACACCTCAGCAGAATGGTGTTGTAGAGAGGAAGAATAGAACAATAATGGAGATGGCAAGAAGCATGTTAAAAGGTAAGAATCTACCTAATGAATATTGGGCTGAAGCAGTAGCTTGTGTCGTGTATATTTTGAATAGGTGTCCAACTAAGAGCGTTAAAGAGAAAATTCCTCAACAAGCATGGAGTGGCAAGTATCACAATGTATCACATTTTAGAAATTTTGGTTGTGTAGCATTTGCGTTTGTGCCAAAAGAAACAAGGAGAAAATTGGATGATAGAGGTGAAAAATGTATTTTCATTGGTTATTGTGAACATTCAAAAGCTTATAATTTGTTTAATCCTATCACTAAAAGGGTCATTATAAGTAGAGATGTTGTATTCAAAGAAGAAGAAGCTTGGGATGGTAGTATAGATGAATTAATTTTAGTTGGTTTGTCAATACGTCATGATGATGAAGAAGAAAAAGATCAAGAAATTCAAGATAATCAATCTACTATACGAGAGGGTTCTCCATCAAGAACTCCACAAAGAGAATAAGGTGAATAATCAAATTCACAAATAAGTAATGATTCTAATCCTACACTTGCATCATTAAGACTATTTTTACTCATAGTGTACGAAGTAATGATTCTAATCCTACACTTACATCATTAAGGCAAGTTGGAAAAAGAATATTAATGTATATTGTAATGATTCCAAATAGTCTTAATCATGTAAGCGTAGGAGTACATATGGAACATTTTTACTCTAACATACCCTTGTTGAAAGGAGAATCTATCAATTTTCTCATACCATGACCTTGGTGCTTGTTTGAGACCATACAATGCTTTCTTTAACTTGCATACCAATTGTTCTTTTCCCTTCTTTACAAATCCTTCAGGTTGAACAAGATATATTTCTTCTTTTCAATCAACTTTCAAAAAAGCTGACTTAACATCCATTTGATGCAACTCCCAATTAAACTTACTAGCAAGTGCAATCATAATCCTAATAGTATTCATTTAGCAACTGGTGAAAAAGTATCATCATAATCTATTCCCTCTTTTTCTGGATACCCTTTTGTAGCCAATCTAGATTTGAATTTATCAATAGTAACATCAGCTTTAAACTGTCTTGAACAACCATCTAGAGCCTAGATATGAATTTTATTTGTAGGAAATTCAGTTAATTCCCAAGTGCCATTATCCATAATTGAATCATATTAATCTTGGCATTGCATTTATCCATTCCATGTAATCCTTAGCTTCTTCATAATTATAAGGTTCATCTATACTCATTACTTGAGCCATAAGAGAATAGTCACTATACCTGATTAGTGCCTTGATTTTCCTTGTTGACCTTCTTAATGCTTCATTGTTGAATGAAGTGGCTTCACCTTGCCTTGTTTCATGCCCACCTTGATCATGAGTTTACTAATATGCAATATTTGAACTGTCCACACCGTCTTCTTCAAGTAGTTTCCATGAAGTAGTATTTTCTTCTTTTTCTTCCTCTTGTACATCATCTACAAATTCATGAAATATGACATCTCTACTAGTAAACACTCTATGAGTAGTAGGATTATAAATTTTTAGGCCTTATGATTTGCACAATAAACAATGAATATACATTTCGTTGATTTAGCATCAAGTTTCCTCCTATTTTCTTTTGGAATATGACAAAATGCCTTACTTCCAAAAATTCTCAAATGAATAACAATAGGTTTGCTACCTATGAAAGCCTCACAAGGATTTTTCTTTTCTAGATATTTGGTTGGTCTTCTATTCAACAAATAAACAACTGTACTAACTACTTCAGCCCACAAATTATTAGGGAGATTCTTTTCTTTGAGCATACTCCTAGCACACTCAACTATTGTTCTATTTTTCCTTTCAGCCACACCATTTTGTTCTGGAATATGAGGAATTGTATATTGGTTGATAATACCATTATCTTTACAATATTTCACAAAGTTATCTAAAGTATATTCCCCCCCTTGATCTGATCTAAGAATTTTAACACTGCGAGTTGTTTGTTTTTCCACCATAACTTTAAATTCTTTAAAACATTCAAACACTTCACTCTTATTTCTTAAGAGATAGACCCAAATATATCTAGTGAAATCATCAATAAATATAAGGAAATAAGAAGCTCCTCCAAGTGACTTTGTTTGCATGGGACCACACACATCTATACATGAACTAATTCAAGAATGCTTCTTTACCTTTGATTTGAATTTATTGGAAATTCACTTCTATGTTGTTTACCTAAAGCACAACCATCAAAACTAATGTATTCATTCTTCAATAGGAAGACCTTGCACCATATATTTTCTTTGTTGAGAAATAAGATCTTGAAGATTTAAATGACCATACCTTTTGTGCCATAACTCTTCAATTGATACACATGCAAAAGCCATTGCTTGATGACTTTCTACTTTAACATCAAGTTTATTCAAACCTCCTATTTTGATTCCTTCAACAATCACATTATAGTGATCTTTCATATCTTTTACTTGACAACCTGTCTTCAAGAATTCAACTTTTAAACCTTGATCAATAATGGTTGAAACTGATATTAAATTTTTCTTAATTCTTAGGACATACATTACATTTGCAAGTTTCTTTATATTTCCATTACATAATTGAACACTTATATCACCATATATCCTTTTATGTCATGAGACCTATCATCTCCTAAATAGATCTTACTACCATAATTTTGCTCGTGAATTTTTTTAAACCAACTTCTATGAAATGACATATGGATTGATGCCCCTGAATCTATGAACCAATTATTACAATCATCTACATTAGTTGATAGATCAACATAAAAAATAAACAACTTTAAATTATGAAGGTTATCACTTCGTTCATCCTCACCATTCACATAATTACCTTCATATTTGTTGTTTCTTGATTCATTACACTTATTTTTCCCACATTCATAAGCATAATGTCCAAAATTTCTATAGTAATTACAATTTCTATTTTTCTTTACATTTGATTTGGACAATTCCCCATCTTGATACCTTTTTTCATATTTATACCTTTGGTTTTCAAATTTACCTCCTCCTTTGTTCTTTGTCCATTGCTTTCATTTAGATGGCTTCTTGTCTTTGGCTATCAAAGCTAAATTTACACTCTTAAGTTTGTTGTCCATATGATTAGATTCCTTTCTTATTCTTGTAGAAGGATACCTACCAAATTCTTAAAAGAAGGTGCATTTTCTCTTGCATCCAAACCAATAATGACAACTTGATAATCATTTGTCATTCCGTTCAAAGTAATAGTAACTAAACCACTACTTAAAATCAATTCTCCAATGTCAGCTAATTTATCCCTTAATTCCTTAACTCTGGATAAACAGTCACTAACACTTTCATTTGCTTCCATTCTAATGGAAAATAATTTCTCTTTAAAAAAATATATATTTGTGTTTGTAATCTCATACAAACCTTTCAGTGTTGTACATGTACCAGTAGAAGTAGTGATATCACAAATATGAGGGATGATGGAATCCTTTATAGACATCCGTAAGAGAATCTTGGATTTGAATTCTCTTTTCTCCCAATCTTGAGCAACAACTTGAGGTGTAGTAGGTTTGACCTTAGAACCATTTATAATGGTCCAAACATTGTAACCCTCCATCAGGGTTTGCATCTTGAACTTCCAATTAACCAAATTGGAGCCATATAACTTATTTGATTCTATTAGATATGATTCAGATAAACTCGTCATTGTGAAGAGACCAAAAAGTAAAAAAGATGAAATTTTACTAGTCCCTTAACCTAAAACAGATTGTTGATCAGACAAAGGTTGCAATCTCTAAGAAAATTAGCTTAAATGTAGCTACTTCACAACTTCAAAACACTTTAATGGTTGCAACTTTCTTATTCACATCATAAGACAAATACTCTATGTATAGCTACTTAAGATTGCATACAACTTCTAGTTCCAAGTTCCTTTACAACTGTAGTGTAGGGAGGTCATTCCCTTCTCCTTGAAAAAATATAACTCAAGAGGCTACACAACTAGTTTGAGAAAGAGCAGTATGCTACACAACATTTCCCACAAAACCATCATATATATTTAACAAAACAAAGATGCGCTTTAACTACAACAGGTGCATCAAATCAATTTATTTGATACCAAATTAAAATGAAAGAATAGTAGCAATGAATAGAGAATAGAACAATAAAACATAGCATAATATTCAACATAGAAGAACTCACACAAATATTCTATTACTCTTCAAAAAAATTTACAAATATATAGATAAACAATAACTCAACCACATCATACTATAAGATTTGCTAAATAGCACACCCAAGATAAAAATGATTGAAGGAAAACAAATACAAAAACAAGAGATTCAAGAAAGAATAAACTGTATTCCTCTCAAGAGAATGCAAAGCTTCTATGAGCTTGAGAATTGGAAAAAAATGATGTGAGATTACAAAGGGAATCCCTTGGTTATATAAGCCAAGGTGAGGGGTAAGATATCATAAGATTATGACAAATGTCTTAATATTATGATATGAGATATAAAGTGGATAAGTATCATAATATTGTGACAAGTGTCAATAATATTATGATACGGGACACAAAATGATAAATATCCCATGTGGACCCTAAGTAAACTTAAGTAATAAGGTGTGAAAAGAATTTAAGTGGATAACTAGATAGGAAATGAGCTAGCTAGATAAAGTACCCTTTTCACACCAACACCCCCGCTTAAGTACAATTTAGGGAGAAGTACACATATAATGCAAAGGTGCAAATATGGGTCCTGACTACTAGGCTTGATGAGATACGCATGTACATGAAAATATCTCATAAATAGAGAAAAGGAGAAAACCCTATGGGACAAAATTCCTCTCCAAAAGAGAAAAAATAGTGAAAATGCTCTCAATAGAATGTGAAGGACAAAACCCCATGTGAGAAAAAAGTCCTCCCCATAAGAGAGAATTAAAAAAGAAGTTCAAGTGAACCCCCCTTGAATATACAATATCCTATGATGATGGTGGATGCTTGACATAGAACACTAAAGATGGTCCAAGATTGTCAAACAACGTTCCTCCCCTTAGGAAGAAAATGATACATTTAGGATATATTCCCATTCTTGAAAGGAATAAGTCTTTGTAATTGGCTCAAATGTCACAATGTTAGAAGTCCCAATCTTAACTAAAGAAGGGGACAATGTAGAAAAATGTGAAGACTAATGTAGAGCAGTGACCAAAGATGATGATAAGTCCTCCAAAGGCTACTCCAAAAGATGCCAAATGATGACAAGCACTAATATAAAGAATCAGGTACCACTGCAGAAGATGTCAACATGCATGGAGACTGAGTTGAAACTATCAACTCATGAGTATCTATAGAATATGTCATTATGAAAGCATATAAATGTGAAGATGGAGCAAGAGGATCTAAATGTACCCATTTACAAAAGTAGGAAAGGAGAAAGCCCATTGGGGACAAAAATCCTAACCACTCATGTCCAAACTCCAAAAAATAGATGAAGTTGTAAATGCCAATGAAGAGTTGTTGATGAATCCCACATTGCAACAAGAATTTAAGATCAAAATCAAAGAGACCACTACATGAGTGGGTATGTACGAGATCATCATGGAAAAAATAGGCCATTAAGTGGCAAAAAATTCAGAAAAATTAGAGTTAGGCAACTTGACATAAAAATTTGAGTAAGTTATCTATATCATTTCAAAAATATGTAAGAATAGAATCTGTAGCAAATTGAATGTAGTTTCTAAACTACTTTTTTTTTTTTTTAAATCTATTTGGTGAAAATTTAAAATTTCAATGTAGTAGTACTTAAATTTCAGGGAAAAATAAAGAAGTCCTGTCTGACCACTAACCATAATAAAATGATAATATTTTTTATAATATTTTAGATATAAGTAGAGGACTCCTGTCCGATGTGGTACATATTTTTGTAATTTTTTCCAAGTAAATAATTAATTTGATTTTTTATTACAACTTTTAAAAAATATTAAAAATTTGTATGTCTAACCACCTTAACTAGGTCAAAACTTCATGAAATTCATTTTTTATTTTTTTAATCCTATAGTATGTGAAGCATAGAATGTGACACATGTTTTGGATTCAAAAAAATTGATATCATTTGAAAGCTATATATTTTTTTCAATCAGTCTATCAATCAAGACTTTAGTCATAATTTGAATAGAAAATGAATAATAATTACTTATTAAATTCAAAGTAAAACATGGAAAGCTAAGAATATCCTCTAAAAGTTACCCCTTTCATTTCATCAATTTTGGGTAAAAAAAATGTCATCAACCACATACCCATCATATTGCCACTTTTTGGCCCATCATGATCCTACACATACCCGAGTATCAACTAGATACTATCTGTAGAGTAGAAAAATTTATCCCTTTACATTTTCGCACTTTTTTGGGCCCTCCCTGCTAAAAATTGGCTTCTTTATGCCTTATTTGATCCTATTTTGCACCCACAAGCCTTATTTAACACATTATTTAACACATTTTTCTAAGGATAATCACTTATTCCTCTTTATTACTTAAGCTAAACTTAGGCACATTTATTAATTAATTATTAATTATTAAGTGTGCACACTAGGGTTTCATTTAGGGTTTCTTGATCTCCTTCATAAGGATTGATCACATTGTAATAATTGATTCTCTTAATGCATTTTTACTGAAAGGTTTTACAGAGAACAGCTTTTTCAGTTCTTCATATCTTTTGCATGTGACAAGTATCCATCTTGCATGCAGGTGATCTTGGATTCTAACATGGTATCAGAGCTCCATACCTGCAGCTGCCTGTTCGTGATCTAAAGATATGGCCTCTTCGTAAGTTTCAGGTGCAAGGGTTTCCACAGGCATCTTTTCTGCAAGATCTGGGGGTAGCTATTTTTTCGGGACACAATGGGCTCAAACGGACGTCGCCATCGTGTTCGCAGCGTCCCAAAACCCTAGAAACGCCTGTCAAATCGTCCATTTTCGTGCAGTTGATCCGGGAGGAAAATTTTTTTTGTCTAGGGGCCGTACGGCCTCCCCAGCACGCAGATCGAGGCGTGGATTTAAAAAAAAAATCAAAAAAATCAAATTTTTTTTGATTTTTTCGCAGAAAATCTGCTTGTTGCCCGATTAATAAAGAAGCGTAGCAGCCCATACGACCCGGCCGGCCACTTAGGGGCGTACGCGTGATGCCACCCTCATCGCGGCCTCCGCGTAGCTGATCAGCGGCTCCTCATCGGCGGTCATATGGAGGACCGGGGCCCTCCGATCTGCCGTAGTCTCAAAGCGGCCCGTGGTCACATGCATGGCCAGGGGCCGAGCCTCCAACCGGCCGAGACGAGCCGTGGAAGAATATTCGAGCAGGCATATTAGGCCATCTGCTTGGTTTGGCGGCGAGATTTTTAAGGGGAGATTTTTCCGCTGACGGCCCCCAGGCCGTCAAATTTATGCTCACATTTTGATGACGTCAGCCGTACGGTACCCCTCTTTGCCCCCTCCTAACCCTAGTTTGCCCTAAAGAAGCAATTTTTTTCTTTTGGCCATAACTTGGGCATACGGTATCGAAATCGGGCAAACGAGATATCGCCGAAAAGCTGGTTCCGAGAAATTTCTAGTAGTGCTGTTTATTTTTCAGTATTTTACTGTTTTCATGCATTTATTACTTTTTGAAGTCAGATGTAATTTTTATGCTTCCAAGCTCATAACTTTTTGCCACGATCTCCGTTTTTCGCCTCGTTTGAAGCGTCGGAAAGGTATTGAGGAGCTCTAGGTTGCTGTCCATGCACTTTTTCTGTATCTATCCCAGGTTTATCAGTTAGTCCAGATTTGGCCCGATGGGTTGTTTGGCGATTACTTGGATGTTTTGGCAGTTGGGAGAGTGCATCTTGCATCTTTGCACTTCGTTTTCAGTAATACATCATTTAATGATCACTTGCTACATTTTAGATTCCAGAGTTGTTCCAGTTTGGAGTTTTCGAGTGTTCTGTGGCATCGAGTTTTCTGTTGCTTTAATCATGATTCCTTGAGTCAATCAGTGACTCTCATCCGGTTTCAGTAGTATACAGAAGAATATTTCCTTGCTTGCCTATATCAAGTTTCAGTGTTACTCTACAGAGTTCTTCCAGTGCTTCTTTGCAGCATGTTATCTCATTGTAAGGGGGGTTTTGTCCCACTGAGTTTTTCCTTCTCTTACTCATTCTTGCATTTGTAAATGGGTACCTGATCAGGCCTAGTTGTCGGGACCCATCTTTGCTTTCATGCATTCTATTCTAGTGTTTTAGCTTCTTCCTAAGTTCATCTTAAGGGGGGGTGTTAGAGTAATAAGTTATTATGCTTAATTAATTACATCACATTGATTAATTAATTAAGTCACTTATTCTTCTTTATTACTTAAGCTAAACCTAGGCACATTTATTAGTGGTAGTAATTATTAAGAATTAGCGCACACTAGGGATTTCATTTAGGGTTTCCTTTTTAGGGTTTCTTGATCTCCTTCATAAGGATTGATCACATTGTAATAATTGATTCTCTTAATGCATTTTTACTGAGAGGTTTTACAGAGAACAGCTTTTTCGGTTCTTCATATCTTTTGCATGTGACAGGTATCCATCTTGCATGCAGGTGATCTTGGATTCTAACAAGCAACATACATTTCCAACAAGCAAGAAGGTGTAACGAAGGTGATGCATGGAAGATGGAGACTCTTGGTGATATATTTCCTTTTCGTTTTCATTGTACTTCGTTATTTTCATTGGATTTTAATGTTGTTTGATCTAGCCATTTAACAATCTAATTTCCCTTGATTACAGTTTGTTATGTTGATGAGTTAGAGGAGGTTATTTTTAGCATGAAAAAAGGTAAGGCCCTGGGCTTGGATAGGTTTCATGTTGAGTTTTATTCAAGAATTTTGGGAGATTATCAAATGGGATCTTTTGGAGGTGGTACAAGAATCTTAGGATAGTATACAAATGCTGAAAGCTATAAATTCAACTTTCCTAGCTCTTATTCCCAAACGTGAGGTTACTAATTCTTTGATATTTTTCGGCCAATCATTTTGTGTAATGTCTTCTATAATATCATTAAAAAGTTAATTGCTAAAAGATTGAATCCCTGGTTGACTAATATTATCTCAAAGAAGAAAGGGGGTTTTGTGGTTGGTAGACACATTCAAGATGGTGTTGTGATTGCAACTGAGGCTATCAATTCCATAGAGGTTTCCAAAGATATGGCTATGTTTGCAAAATTGGACATGGATAAGGCTTATGATCAAGTTAGATGGTCCTTTCTGCACAATATTTTGTGAGTGTTTGGTTTTTCTAAGAACTAAATTAATTGGGTGATGAGTTGTGTCATGTCAATTTTTGTATTTCATGTTGATTAATGGTGTGCCCTCTTCTTTGTTTGGTGCCTCTATGGGCCTTAGGCAAGGTGATTCCTTGTGTCCTTATCTCTTCATTACTATGGATGAAGGTTTTGGAAGACTTCTTAAAGCCAATTTGAGATAGGGGTTGATTTGGGGATGATCTTGGGGTGAGGGCTTGGCTCCATAGACCCATCTTCAATTTTTGGATGATATTGCCTTGTTGGGTTTGGCCAGAATTAGGGAAGCGAGCAACTTTAGGAAGGCTCTAGACATTTATCTTGCTACTTTTGGTTAGAAGATTAATGAAGGGAAATAATTTATCTTCTTCTTCAACACTCCTTTGCTTATTCAATCTAGGATTTCTTGTATTCTTAGATTTTAGATTGGTAATCTTCCTTTTGTGTATTTGGGTGTTACTCTCTCTATGACCCCTTTGCTAAAAATGACTTGGCAACATATTTTGGACAAGTTTAGAGGTTACGTCAATCACTAGACATGT